>JAPXFY010006211.1:5000-7500 GCA_030674185.1 Monoplex corrugatus | reverse complement strand
TGCTTGTTCATTTCGTTTCATGTCCCCTGATGCACACTTTGGCATTAGTTCATTCCGTTTCCTGTTTTATGTCGAGGTCGAGGTTAATTTGATATTGTATATATATATATATATATATATATATATATATATATATATATATATATATAATATATATATATATATGCGTGTGTGTGTGTGTGTGTGTGTGTGTGTGTGTGTGTTGTGTGTGTATGTATATTTATATACATATACACACACACACATATATATATATATATATATATATATATATATATATTACATATACACACACACACACACATCATATATATATATATATATGTATATGTATCATTAACAGCAGCGACAACAACAACTACAACAACAACGACAACAACGACGACACGACAACGACAACAACAACAACAACAACAATTAAAAACAATAACAGCATCAACATCAACATCAACATCAAAAAGTATTCTGAAACGGTGGTTCCGTTTCGACTATAGTCAAATCGTCAAGGGTCAGTTTTAATATTTTATTCCCAAATGTAAAAGAACTTGTCTGGTATGCTGCTTTGTTGTCTATTTTTTTTAATGAAAAACAATAGCAACAACAACAACAACAACAGTAACAACAGCAGCAACATGAAGAAAAACAGTAACAACTATAAGTTCGACAAAAGTAACAACAAACATATTCTCTGCGACAATAAAGACACCTAAAACAAAAGTATTAACAACAGTAACACCAACATCAACATAACAACAACCCTGACAGATACAATGATGATTATAACAGCAATAGGACAATAGTTTAAAACGGTGGTTGACACCTGAAATAAGAAGTCATGATAAAAATAAAGCCACTTCTTCAATTTCTTTCCCTTTCTAATTTTCATAGTAGAAGAGAGAGAGAGAAAGAGAGAGAGAGAGAAAGAGAGAGAGAGAGAGAGAGAAAGAGAGAGAGAGATGAGAGATGAGAGAAAGAGAGAGAGAGAGAGAGAAGAGAGAGAGATAGAGAGAGAGAGAGAGAGAGAGAGAGAGAGAGAAGAGAGAGAGAGAGAGTAGGGTTGATAAGATGTAGGTGGGATTTCAAGCATGGAAAAAATATATTCTCCTTTTAATTATGTGCGCCAGACTCGAATGCATTGGCATAACTGTGGCCGATTCCTCTGTCCCAGCAAAGCTCTGATGAAAGATGTATATGTACATGGAATCGCCTGAAGGGATACAGAAGATGTATTGCTGTTTCTGTATGAGGCAGCATAAATATTGATCTAGCAGGCAAACATTCTGGAACATCTTCTTAGGTTTTCTTGGTCAATGTACGCTGCTTGTTAGTCTAACACAGGTAGTATATTATGAGTTAAGTTTTTGCCTCAGTGTGTGTGTGTGGTGTGTGTGGTGTGTGTGTGTGTGTGTGTGTGTGTGTGTGTGTGTGTGTGTGTGTGTGTGTGTACGTTGTGTGTGTGTTTGTGTGTGTTGTGGGGTGTGTGTGTGTGTGTGTGTGTGTAGTGTGTGTGTGTGTGTGTTTGTGTGTTTGTGAAACAAATTTTACAATCGTAAATTTATTTGTGTTCACCTTCTTCTCTTTCCCACTTTCTCCCCCTGTGAGGATGCCGGAGGCTCTTTTGACATAAACAGTACCCCCATCTTCTGGAAATTCTGTGCTAGAAATGTCCCCTTTTCTGTCACTGTCTTTTTTTCCCTGCCTTGTTCATTTGCTTTCTGTCATTTCTTCTTTTCATTTTCTGTCTTTCTGATCCATTCACCTGTATATTTGTTCGAAGGTGAAAATACTATTTCTAGCGAAGCAGCCCCATCACCCTACAGGAGAGAACAAAAAACCAGTTGGAAGGCCTGAAGTAGAGATAGAGAACTGTCATATAACGTTAAGATCTTTTTCACACCATCGATCTATGTCTTCTGTGGTTTACCTCTCGCTTGAAACCTATATAAACAAGATCAGCAACTACGATAACATCTCCACCAACAATACCGACAACGACAATGATTTCTGTTGTCCTCTGTCAACATGGTCAGGGTACACTCCGGTATGAATGTGGCTATTTTACCAGTTCGTACCAAATGCCACAGAACTTTGTCATCAGAGGAGTTGTCGTCGTCTGTGCTGCCAGTCGGTCCACTTGCTAGAAATGACATCGCTACAAGATAATATTATGCTCAGCTGTCTAGTCCGCTTGACTGTAGGAACAGGTTGGTGAAGATATCTCTGATAGATTGATTAGGTTCAGTTTTTATGTCGACACCCACGTCAAGTGATATGGCTGAAGGGAATAACCATCCCAGAGAAGTGGGGGAAGGGGGACTTATCTAATTCTATACTAATACTACCAGAACAACAATGATGTTAAGATAGGAAAGTGAGAAGGCCAGTTTTAATGTAGCGCACCCCCGGTTTTCGAACCCACAACCATCAGCATGTGAATCCGACGCTCAAACCAACTGAGCTACTTGGGGCTCGCATCACCTTTTAGCTTGTGGCTTATATG
>JAPXFY010006210.1:7500-13206 GCA_030674185.1 Monoplex corrugatus | reverse complement strand
AGCCTATCGAACTTCTACCATGTCCTCAGTTCTTCATCAGCAAATGACATATTGCCAGACCTGATATCAAAGAGACAATAAAATGGAATAAATTTGGCAAACAGTCTGAAAGGTCCCACTATCAGTCAAAACGTTTAGACTTAAGTAAACTCACTACGTGCATGCCATTGTCCATGATAAATGTGTTATGTATGTCTTTCTGTGCTTTATTTTACTTTCCCATTTATGATTACAAATGTATACACATCTGTAAGTGGGTTGCTGCAGACACTGTTATTAGACAACTGCAACAATGAGTATTATTTGGATACATGCATCACTAAACTGTCCATTTTGATATGATTAAATTATTAACATGTATTAGTAATATTTGAAATTTTCGAAAAATAAAATGGCCAAATGCATAGTTAATGCGTCCATTTTGATATATCATAGCATATTTAATTTCGTAATTTTATATGTGAAGTGATATGAATTGAAATCGCATTACTGTCTGCTATTTTACATTTGACTTTTTTTATGTTTTTATTTTCGCTTTTTCTTTTTCACTCACATGCATGCGCACATACCCTGCACACATACATGCAAATACACAAACACACGCACGCATACATATTAATTATACATGTATGTTCACTTAAATGTAGTAATGGTGAAATTTTCTACATTACTTTTTATCTCTGGTGGTAGCGTTTTCGTTTTTTTCTTTGAATTTAAAATTCTTTTGTAGTATCTTACTTCCTTGTTTTCTGTTGTTTTTATGGAATGTAGAATGGCAACGGCAAGTATTTCAGGTGCCTGTGGCTGATATCTGTACCTTTGGGAAAATGAAATTCAGTTCATATTCATTTCATTTCATTTCATTGCATTGCTTTTGCATTGCATTTCATGTCTCTCTGTCTGTCTGTCTGTCTGTCTGTCTCTCTCTCTCTCTCTCTCTCTCTCTTCTCTCCACCTCAAACACACACACACACCCCATCCACATGTGCTCGGGGATCTGATGTACATTATGTGTGTGTTTTTTGTGTGCATGTGTGTGTGTGTGTGTGTGTGTGTGAGAGAGAGAGAGAGAGAGAGAGAGAGAGAGAGAGAGAGAGAGAGAGAATGATATGCTATAGAATATACAATGCATTATTTTGCACATTATGAAAAAAGGTTGTGAACATACAACCTTGGCATTGTCTTCCCCCGTTTGACAATATCACAAACGTGGGGGCCTGTACACATTTGTTGTGAGCTTAAAAATTCGTGATGCACAAGTGAATTTTCTGCCACAACATATTTCCTGATCACTAACACTTTTCCCACTCAGTTACATTCCTCAGGATGCTACCCAGCCAGAGAGTACTAACAATTTATGACACACACACACACAGACACCAGCTGCGCCTCTCTCCTTTTCCTGTCCTCTCCCACAAACATAGTTACTAACCACACACTAGCATGTCACAGCAGACATTTTTGTTTACCTATCATTCACCCTCCCTTCCTTCCACAGGGTACTAAGCGCGCCAAAACCCTAATCAGCATCTGGTGGCGAAAAGGGGACACCACTACCCCCCCCCCCCCCCCCCCCCCCCCCTGCTTAGTGGTTTCTGTTGAGTAATAGCCCTTTCTATTACGCGATTGAGTGCAGAAAAGGGGGGTTTTGTGAATGAACGCCAGATAGTACCACCTAAACCAACATAAAAACAATGCGTTTTTTACATAAAAATGGCAACAGCCCTGGACTTCATTTCATTTTTTTCTATTAGATATAGAGAAAGTTAACACATACTCACGGTATCAGCTTCGTGCAACTTAGCTAAATATTTCTTCTTTAGGTACCTAACTTTCAAATGCCCATTTTCTCAAACGTACCGCCAGAACGATAGTACTTTCTAGCAGGGACCCCTCGAATTGTGTAGACAATTTGATAGATTTTATAGATAGATAGATAGACAGACAGACAGACAGACAGATAGATAGATAGGTAGATAGGTAGGTAGATAGATAGATAGATATACATGCATATAGATACATATAAACATATTTTTTGTTCATTACATTTTCTTTTTTTTTCTTCTTTTTCTTGTTCTTCTTTTTCTTCTTTTTTCCCTTTTTCTTCTTTTTTCTTTTTTTCTTCTTTTTCTTGTTCTTCTTTTTCTTGTTCTTTCTTTTTCTTGTTGTTGTTGTTGTTCTTCTTCTTCTTTTTCTTCTTTTTCTTGTTTTTCTTCTTCTTCTTCTTCTTCTTCTTCTTCTTCTTCTTCTTCTTCTTCTTCTTTTTCTTCTTCTTCTTTTCTTCTTCTTCTTCTTCTTCTTTTTCTTCTTCTTCTTCTTTTTCTTCTTTTTCTTCTTTTTCTTGTTCTTCATCTTTTTCTTGTTTTTTCTTCTTCTTCTTCTTTTCTTCTTCTTCTTCTTCTTCTTCTTCTTCTTTTCTTCTTCTTCTTCTTCTTCTTCTTCTTCTTTTTCCCTTGTTCTTTTTCTTCTTCTTTCTTCTTTTTCTTCTTCTTCTTCTTCCTCTTCTATCTTCTCTTCTTCTTCTTTTTCTTCTTTTTCTTCTTTCTTCTTTTTTCTTCTTCTTTTTCTTGTTTTTTTTTGTTCTTCCCTTTTTCTTTTTCTTGTTCTTGTTCTTTTCTTCTTCTTCTTTTTCTTCTTCTTTTTTTTTTTTTTTCTTCTCTTCTTCTTCTTCTTCTTCTTCTTCTTTTCTTCTTCTTCTTCTTCTTCTTCCTTCTTCTCTTCTTCTGTTCTTCTTCTTCTTCTTTTTTTGTTTTTGTTCTTGATCTTCTTCTTTTCTTTTTCTTCTTCTTCTTCTTCTTCTTCTTTTTCTTCTTTTTCTTCTTCTTCTTCTTCTTTTTCTTTCTTTTTCTTCTTCTTCTTCTTCTTCTTCTTCTTCTTCTCTTCTTCTTCTTTCTCTTCTTCTTCTTTTCTTCTTCTTCTTCTTCTTCTTCTTCTTCTTCTTCTTTCTTCTTCTTCTTTCTTCTTTTCTTCTTTTTCCTTTTCTTCTTCTTCTCTTTTTCTTCTTCTTTTCTTCTTTTTCTTTTCTTCTTTCTTCTTTTTCTTTTTTCTTTTCCTTCTTTTTTCTTCTTCTTTTCTTTTCTTCTTCTTCTTCTTCTCTTCTTTTCTTGTTCTTCTTCTTCTTCTTTTCTTCTTTCTTCTTTTCTTTCTTCTTTTCTTCTTCTTCTTTTTCTTCTTTTCTTCTTCTTTTCTTCTTTTTTCTTCTTCTTCTTTTCTTCTTCTCTTTTCTTTTCTTCTTCTTTCTCTTCTTCTTCTTTTCTTCTTCTTCTTTCTTCTTTCTTTTCTTCTTCTTCTTCTTCTTTCTTCTTTCTTCTTCTTCTTCTTTCTTCTTTCTTCTTCTTTCTTCTTCTTCTTCTTTTCTTCTTCCTTCTTTCTTCTTCTTCTTCTTCTTCTTCTTTCTTCTTCTTCTTCTTTCTTCTTCTTTTTCTTCTTCTTCTTTCTTCTTCTTCTTCTTTCTTCTTCTTCTTCTTTCTCTTCTTCTTCTTCTTTTTCTTCTTTCTTCTTCTTCTTCTTTCTTCTTCTTCTTCTTCTTCTTCTCTTCTTCTCTTCTTCTTCTTCTTCTCTTCTTCTTCTTCTTCTTCTTCTTCTTCTTCTTCTTCTTCTTTTTCTTTTCTTCTTCTTCTTTTCTCTTTTTCTTCTTCTTCTTCTTCTTCTTCTTCTTCTTCTCTTTTCTTCTTCTTCTTCTTCCTTCTTCTTCTTCTTCTTCTTCTTCTTCTTCTTTTCTTCTTTCTTCTTCTTTTCTTGCTTCTTCTTCTTCTTCTTCTTCTTCTTCTTCTTCGCATTCTTCTTCTTCTTTTCTTCTTCTTTCTTCTTCTTCTCTTCTTCTTCTTCTTCTTCTTCTTCTTCTTCTTCTTTTTCTTCTTCTTCTTCTTTCTTCTTCTTTTTCTTCTTCTTCTTTTCTTTCTTCTTCTTTCTTCCTTCTTCTTCTTCTCTTCTCTTCTTCTTCTTCTTCTTCTTCTTCTTCTTTCTTCTTCTTCTTCTTCTTCTTCTTCTTCTTCTTCTTCTTCTTCTTCTTCTTCTTCTTCTTCTTCTTCTTCTTTCTTCTTCTTCTTCTTCTTCTTCTTCTTTCTTCTTTCTTCTTCTTCTTCTTCTTCTTCTTCTTCTTCTTCTTCTTCTTCTTCTTCTTCTTTCTTCTTCTTCTTCTTCTTCTTCTTCTTCTTCTTCTCTCTTTCTTCTTCTCTTCTTCTCTTCTTCTTTCTTCTTCTTCTTTCTTCTTCTTCTTTTTCTTCTTTTCTTCTTTTCTTCTTTTCTTCTTTCTTCTTTTTCTTTCTTCTTCTTTTCTTCTTCTTCTTTTCTTCTTTCTTCTTTCTTCTTCTTCTTTCTTTTCTTCTTCTTTTCTTTTCTTCTTCTTCTTCTTCTTCTTCTTCTTCTTCTTCTTCTTCTTCTTCTTCTTCTTTTCTTCTTCTTCTCTTCTTCTTCTTCTTCTTTTTTCTTCTCTTCTTCTTCTTCTTCTTTTCTTCTTCTTCTTCTTCTTCTTCTTCTTCTTCTTCTTCTTCTTCTCTTCTTCTTCTTCTTTCTTCTTCTTCTCATTCTTCTTCTTCTTCTTCTTCTCTTCTTTCTTTCTTCTTCTTTCTTCTTCTTCTTCTTCTTCTTTCTTCTTCTTCTTCTTCTTCTTCTTCTTTCTTTCTTCTTCTTCCTTCTTCTTCTCTTCTTCTTCTTCTTTCTTTCTTTCTTCTCTTCTTCTTCTTCTTCTTCTTCTTCTTCTTCTTTTCTTCTTCTTTCTTCTTTCTTTTCTTCTTCTTCTTCTTCTTCTTTTCTTCTTCTTCTTCTTCTTCTTCCTTCTTTTTCTCTTCTTTCTTCTTCTTCTTCTTTCTTCTTCTTCTTCTTCTTTCTTCTTCTTCTTCTTTCTTCTTCTTCTTCTTCTTCTTTCTTTTCTTCTCTTCTTTCTTCTTCTTCTTCTTCTTCTTTTCTTCTTCTTCTTCTTCTTTTCTTCTTCTTCTTCTTTTTCTTCTTCTTCTTCTTCTTTTTCTTCTTCTTCTTCTTTCTTCTTTCTTCTTTCTTCTTCTTTCTTCTTCCTCTCTTCTTCTCTCCTCTCTTCTTCTTCTTCTTCCTTCTTTCTTCCTTCTTCCTTTTCTTCTTCTTCTTTCTTCTTCTTCTTCTCTTCTTCTTTTCTTCTTCTTTCTTCGATCTTCTTCTTCTTCTTCGCATTCTTCTTCTTCTTCCTTTTTCTTCTTCTTCTTCTCTTTTCTTTTTCTTTCTTCTTCTTCTTCTTTTTCTTTACTTCTTCTTCCTCCTCTTCTCCTCTCTTCTTTCTTCTTCTTCCTTCTTTTTTCTTCTTTTTTCTTTTCTTTCATTCTATTTTCTTCTTCTTTTTCTTCTTTTTTTTTTATCTCTCTCTTCTTCTTTATTCTTCCTTTTTTTTTCTCTTTTTTTCTTTTCTTTCATTTTATTTTTCTTTCTTCTTTTCTTCTTCATTCTTATCTTCTTCTTCGTTCTCTCTTTCTACACTTGCTTTTTATCCTTGTTCTTCTCCTTATTTTCTTTCATTTCTTTCATTGTTCTTATTGTCTTTTTTTAACTCCTCCTCGTCCTCATCCTGTTTCTCCTTCTCTTTCTTCTTCTTTTACTACTACTGATGATGACGTACTCTTCTGATGGCAACTAGTAATATGTAAAGTATGTTATCTTTGATCTTCTCTTTCTTCTTCTACTACTACTACTGATGATATACTGTCCTGATGGCAACTACTAATATGTAAAGTATGTTTT
>JAPXFY010006210.1:0-5000 GCA_030674185.1 Monoplex corrugatus | reverse complement strand
ACCCTTTGACTCCTGCACCCTGTCCATCAGCATCCTGCATTGTCAATCATGCTATCAAAGCAAAAAACTTAACCCTTTCACTCCCTCACCCTATCCAAAACCTTATCCACTCACTTCCTGTCACGAAGCTGGTGGATATGTAAGGAAGTCAAAGGGTTAAGTTTTCGCAGTTGTTGGGTAGGGTGCGGGAGCAAAAGGGTTAAAGATCACTTATTTTTATGCCCTTTCGTTTGTGCTCATCTTTCTCCCCCCCCCCACCCCCCATTTTCTGTGCCAGCATAATGTCCACAGAAGCCAAAACAAACTTTATAGTGCTACGATGATGGTGACGATAGGGACGATAGTCATGATGCTACGAAGTTCCGTCTAGGATTGAGACTGCATGACAGGGCCGTACTCAACACTTACTATCAGGATAAATCCTGGCATCAACCAGGCCCAGTAGACACTGACACCTGCGGTGTTCATCAGGAAGATTGGAGCAACCACCGTCAATACACATCTGTGAAGTAGATAAAACTCCACTGTGCGGGCCACAGTCTTCCCAATCAAACCATAACACACTCAACCCAGCGTAGAACTGGGTTGAGGCAAAAAAATTCATACCACATGGCGTTGGCCATCATGCACTCCATATGCATCTATCCCTTGTTGCCGCAAGCACAACTTCCACCCTTTCTGTCGTCAGCCACTCTGCAAGTCCGTCCAGTATTTTCTCCCTGGTGCTCTCTTTCCCTCCAGCTTTCCCGTTGTGACCAGGTGCTTTAATTCCCCTTTCCTTGTAAAATGGCCTATAAATGTCTGTCTTTTCATAATCTTCCTTATCAATGATCTTCTTGTGTCTGCCTCCATCAAGACTGTCTCGTTTGCTTTCTTTGCTGTTCATTGATCTCTCAACATTTTTTCTTAGAAACCTCATCTCAGCTGCCTCAATCTTGTTCTGGCTTTACTTGTTGACTGTCCATGCCTCACAACTGTATCACAGTATCGGTTCTCTCTAACATTCAAAAACTCTCTTCCTGATGTTAATTGATAGCCATTTGTTGGTAAGAATGCTTTTCATCTGATCGAATGCTGTTTTGGCTTGGCCGATTCTTCTGGCTATTTCTGATGTGCATCTGCCCTCTGGTGAGATGATCGTTCCCAGGTATTTAAACTTGTCAACCTGTGTCAAGGTTGTGCCATTTGCTGTTATTTTGCATGAGGGGATTTTATGTTTTTTACTGATTACCATGACTTCAGTCTTCTTGCTTTTTAGCTCCAGCCCTTTACTTTTGCTTTCTATTTCTAGTATATTCACAAGGTTTTGTAGATCCCTTTCATTATCTGCAATTAGCATGGTGACATCTGCATATCGAATGTTGTTAATCATTTTTCCTCCAACCTTTAATCCAGGGTCTTCCTCTAGGTTTCTCATGATGTTTTAGCTGTAAAGTGAAAACAGATCTGGTGACAAAACACAACCTTGCCTGACTCCTCTTTTGATATTTTTGGAAGAGCTTGTATCGAAAAAGAAAAGGAAAAGAAAAAAAAGAACTCCTTACCAATCTGTGCCGTGTCCAACACGCGCAGCTCGTACGTGTCATCACTTCCTGTCTTGCACATCCTGGTCTCTCCCATGTCCCACACCACCTGCACGGCCTGGTTGCTTAGCAACTTCGTGACGGTGCCCACGTGACCCTCGCCGCCATCTTTATCTCCACCTTGCCAGTGAGGTCCGCGGATGACACGCAGTCCCAGAATGCACATGATGGCTGTAAAAAGCAAATGGGGAAACGGAGGTAAAGATGTTTTTTTTATCTGTAGACCTTAGTTCGGAGTGGATTCAAAACTGATTCATCACATCTGGACAGTTCCATATGCGCTCCACTCAAATCTGTCAGAGGTTTTCTGGCAGTCTCCCTGAACCTGTACATAACACCACCCACGGCAAGATCTTGAAATGATTAAAGGGGGGGGGGGGGCACTAGAATGATGGAAACATTAAACAGACCTATGAACACTAAGCTGAGGCCACTAGAATGATGGAAACATTAAACAGACCTATGAACACTAAGCTGAGGCCACTAGAATGATGGAAACATTAAACAGACCTATGAACACTAAGCTGAGGCCACTAGAATGATGGGAACATTAAGACTGGCTGCTAACAGACAGGTTTCTGGCACTCAGTTTCAGACACTCTTTGTCTTCGGGTTCCTAGATTTAAACTATCAACTGTTGGCCAGCGTTCTTTTGCTGTTTCGGGACCATCTGCCTGGAATAAACTTCCATTCTCCCTTCGTCTATCACTTACCCTTTCTTCTTTCTAATTCCATTTTAAAACCTCACCTCTTTTCCCGACAATGAATTCAGCAACTGCATCAGTTGGGGATAACTTACAGCTTACAGACGCTAAAACCCTTCACAGAAGCGTTGGGGCATCGTACAGATTTAATGCCGCATCAGTTGAGGGTGGCTTAAAGCTTACAGACGCTAAAACCCTTCACAGAATCGTTGGGGCATCGTGCAGATTTAATGCCGCATCAGTTGCCTTCACCTTTCAACAGTGGTGCGTGAGATTTAAGATATTTGGCATCTTGGTGATTTTTCTGGCCTATGTCAAGCCTGAGCATCGATCCCAACTTGTTTTGCCAGATTGACGCCTTTGTACCGTGAAATCGGTCTGGAGCAAGTTGGAAAATGTTTCATTTACATGGTAGTAGATTAACCCTTTGACTCCCGCATCCTATCAACCAACTGCAAAAACTTAACTTTTTGACTCCTTTGCCCTATCCATCAGCTTCCTGCAGGAAGCTGGTATATAGGGTGAGGGAGTCAAAGGGTTAAGTTTTTGCTTTGCTAACATGGCTGACGATGCAAGATGCTCGTTGATAGGAGCAGGAGTCAATGGGTTAATCTTAGCATATTTTCCTGGCTTTTATGTTTGCTTGGTTTGGTTTAGTTTTGGTTTTTGGTTTGTTTGTCTGTTCGTTTGTTTGTTTGTTTGTTTGTTTGTTTGTTTGTTTGTTTGTTTGTTTGTTTGTTGTTTTACACATGTCTCTTTTAAATCAAAAGAACTGCCAGCGTTTTAGCAAACAGAAAACAGAAACTCATGAAAATACGAAATATCGAGAGGATTTTGTCATAGTTTTTTTCTTCCGGTTTGTAGTTGTTGCTGTTGTTGTCGTTCTTGTTGTTGTTCTTGTTGTTGTTGTTGTTGCTGTTGGTGGTGGTGATGGTGGTGGTGGTGGTGATAGTGGTTGTTTGTTTCTTCGCTTTGTTTTGTTTTGTTTTTTGCATATATTTCTTTGGTGCCTGTTGCGAGCGCTTCATAGAACCTATTTGACATATACTACTCAAAACAAGTTAAGGGCCACTGTTACAACGCACTGTAAAATCAAAAGCATGAAAGACATGAACTTGAATCGGAGTGAAAATTTAATTTCATTCAGTGTCAAACCGGAAAAAGCAAAAAACCGAGTTACAAAAGCACACACTCCTCGGAATGTGTATTTGAAGTCAGGAGGTTGAAATGGACAATTCACAAACATGGCCTCTGACATGAAAGTTCATTCAATATCGGGTATGACCACCTCTTGCAGCGAGACAGGCTGTGCAACGGCGACGCATGGACCGAATGAGGTTGCGGAGAGTCGCTTGAGGGATGGCGGCCCATTCCTGCTGCAGGAACTGGACCAGCTCTTGTTGATTGGCTGCAGGAGGATGGTTGCGTCGGACAGCCCGTCCCAACACATCCCAGAGGTGTTCAATGGGTGATAGGTCGGGCGAGTTGGCTGGCCACGGCAACCTGACGACACCCTGCTGTTGGAGAAAGTTGGTGACGACAGCAGCAAATGTGGACGAGCATTATCGTCCTGCAGAACAGCGCCGTTACCAATGGCTTGCAGGGTTGGTAGTGCCACAGGGTTCAGAATTTCATCCCTGTAGCGATGCCCTGTCAGATTGCCGGGGACGTGGTACAGGAGAGTGCGGTGGTTGAAACTGATGCCTCCCCACATCATGACAGACCCACCACCATATCGGTCATGCTCTCCGACAGTGGCATCTGTGAATCGTTCGCCAACACGTCTCCAGACGCGCACCCTGCCGTCATTGAACCTCACGGTGAATCGGGATTCATCTGTGAAGAGGACGTTGGACCATTGCCTCACAGTCCACCTCACATGCTGTGTGCACCAGGCTGTACGGGCCACCCTGTGGCGTGGCAGGAGTGTCGTACGAACAGCAGCAGCCCTTGACGCAAGATTTGCCGCACGCAAACGATTCCGAATTGTCTGGTCGCTGACATTCGTGTTGCTTGCTGCTCTGAGTTGGTCTCTCAGCCCTCTGGCGGTGGAAGTCCGATCGCGCAGAGCCTGCGTCACAATGTATCGGTCCTGCCGTCTTGTCGTTGAACTGGGTCTGCCAGTACGGTGCCGTTCTGCCACCTGTCCAGTTGCATGGACACGGTCTCGTAGTCTCTGTATCACGGAGTGGCTCACTCCGACTCTTCTTGCCACTTCCCGTGTAGCAATTCCATCCTGGATCCATGCCAGCGCTCGTCCTCGGTTTGTGTCACTCAATTTTCGTCTTGGTGGCATGGTTATTTGTGCGGCTGGTTAGCCCCTTTAAATACGCACTGGCAGCCTAAGAGGTGGTGAACGCGTTCATCAGTAGTGCGCCGTGCACGTGCAACCCATTTCTCTCGCATGCTGTTCCTGTCCAGTACTAGGGGGTACAGCGAAAACACAACAATTTTCCATGACTTTCGCGTTTCTCGTGTTGCTTAGCATGAACCTGGTGTCAAGCGGATTTTTTCACATGCTTCAATCTGACATATGCACTGCTTCAGCAATACAGCAACACAAGTTAATTTGTACGATTTCATCAACTCGCGTCAATACACCGAGTTGTCGACACCAGGTGAAGATCGGAGGGTGGCCCTTAACTTGTTTTGAGTAGTATATTTGGAACATGTTAGTAGTACCTATTTCGATTTAGTCAAATGAGGAACAAAA
>JAPXFY010006209.1:0-13207 GCA_030674185.1 Monoplex corrugatus | reverse complement strand
ATTTTCTCAACATTGTTTTTCCTGGATCTGTTGTCTGTCGTTGCCCCACCCCCCCCTCTCTCTCTCCCCTTTTTGTTACCTCCAAAGGTTTTGACGAGAATACGTAAATTGGTTGCTGAATTTTTTATTTTTCCGAGGAAGTATGATTCAGTTATTTTTTTTTTTTTATTGTTTCCTTCTTTTAAAATTTCCCTCTGTAATAAGTCTTCATCATTTGACATTAGGATCTGGGGTGTTTGTATGTGAGTGTGTGTGTGTTGTGTGTGTGTGTGTGTGTGTGTGTGTGCGCGCGCGCGTGTGTGTGCGGGGGGTGTGTGTATGTGTTTGTTTGTGCGTGTGGGGAGCGCATGCAAAAGTTTACGTATGTGTAGTCAATGTCTCGAGGTGTATAGGGTTTTCAGGACGCAGACACACGTATACACCCCCACACCCACACCAAACACACACACAACACTCCACCACACACACACACAACACACACACACACACACACACACACACACACACACACACCCTCTTCACTCCTCCTGTTTTCCCCCCCCCCCCCTTTTTTTTTTTTTGGTCTAAAATCACTTTAGTAAAATAGACATTAAATCGAAGACCAACCACCACACACACAAAACACACACGCACACACACGCACACATGCACACACACTGACTCACTCACTCACATAGGCAGACAGAGAAAGGGGAAAGCTTACAACGATCATTACTGCCTGTTAAGGTCTAGGTGGTCAACTGACTGTGTGTTTATAGACATGCACCTCCACAACACACACGATAAGTACCAAAAGAGATTAAAAATATATGTATGTTGTCAGATAGTCTTTGGCGATTGTATGCGTGTTGCCTGGTGAGTGAGTGCACTTTGAATTCAATTTGGAAAGATTTGGCGCCGTATAAATACTCTTCTTCTTTTTCTTCTTTCTCTTCTACTTCTTCTTCTCCTTCTTATCATCCCTCATCATTACACCATTATCATCATTACTATCATCATCATCGTCTCGTCATGATTATTATTACTAATTTATTATTATTAAATTTTTATTATTATTATTATTATCATTATTACTATTATTATCATAATCATTATTATCATCATTAATTAAAGTTATTATTATCATAAAAACCAGTCCGGTAACAAACTGCTAGATGTGTGTTTCTGTTTTCCCCCTGTTTGCAACTGACTTGTAACTCTGGGACCCAGTCCTCCTCATCCCCTTTTCATCCGGCAACATGTAACATTACAGTGTGGGCTGATTGAGAACAATGCGACTTTTAATCCTAGATACGAAGTAGTTCTCATCTGAACAAGGCATGCGGCATTTTGTTTTTTATTTAAACGTAAGCAGACAAACGAATATAGAAACAAGCAAACAAACAAGTAAAACAAACAAACAAAAAACAAACAAACAAACTTTAAGACCAGTTAGCCTTCTTGCCTTTCTAAAGTTTGGTAAAAAAATGGGTGGCGCAGCACTGCGGCAACGCGCTCTCAAAAAAGAGGAGCAGCCAGAGATTGATGTGGTGAATACACTGTGACAAAAGAAACGATTATGAAGCACACAAACCAACAAACTGAAAAAAACAGCAAGTATTCTATACAAAAGCATTTATTGCGCTCCAATGTATTTGTGTCACGGCTGGTCAGTCTGGTGGTCAGCATGTCATGTGGGGTGTTGATCAAGTTCTCTTTGTTGTCCCCAAACAGGTCTTCTACAGCTGCCCCATCGCGCTGCTGTTCGTTGCTTGTATTTGTGAACAGTGAGCGTTTGGTTCCAGTCAAATTGCGCTTCCATCCTGCAGAGTCATACAATGTGAACAAATTCATGACAAAATGCGCGACATTGCTATAAACGTGAGGTAAGACCAGCGCCTTTTCTTTGAATAAAGCAATGTTTGTCTAATTCATGATTAACGTCTTGAAAGTGTCATTCATGTTCTGCTTCTAAGATCTGGCTGTATATATCTGAACGGTTTAAAGGGGGTATGGTTTCATCTTTGTTATGGGCACTACAAAATGATTCGTGCAACTGTCCGTATCGCTTAACACAGACACACAGACACAGACACAGGCAGACAAACAAACACACCACACACGCACACAAGTACACAAACACACACGCACACACACATAACAGTTACAAACACACACACACATATACGGAGAGAGAAAGAGACAGACAGACAGACAGACAGACAGATAGACAAACAGACAGAAAGACAGACAGACAGGCAGGCAGACAGACAGACAGACAGACAGAGAGGGAGAAAGAAAGAGACAGAGAGAGAGAAAGAGAGAGAGAGAGAGAGTTTGTGTGTGCACATGCATTATATATTTCTAAATGTGCATTCAGAATAAACACTTTGCAGGATTTTCAAGCAAAGACTATGTTACACAGCAAACACATGGCTATGTGTTTTTTGTAATCAGCAATCTCCAGTCTTTCTTTATTCAAACACACAGTTTTGTTTTTGAAGAGTGCTCCACTGGCCACAGCTGTAGCACACTGGATCCTGTTTTTACTGCACACCAGATGGATTTGTGATGTTTACAAACAACAACACCCACTTAGACGATCAACTGGTGAAACATGGCGTGGTCTGTCTTACTACATGAGTGATCCTTCGTCAATATTTCGATATTTCACAAATGTTTGTGAAAATCTTTTCTGCTTTGGTTACCCTCTCGTAAAATCTGATAGTATCCAGTAAATGTAATCACAAATATATTATGATCGGTCGGGAAAAGACTGGACAACTACCACGTGCATATATATTGACACAATTCGATGGCTGAAATATAGTGCTATTTGTTGAGCCATTGTCTGACCTTAGTCAACGTCATTTCATTGATTCAATAGCGTGATTGTTCTTATCATATATAAGATCAGTCACGCTATTCAATCAATGGACAGCAAAGAAAACAAACGAGACAGTCTTGATGGAAGTAGACACAAGTAGATCACTCATAAGGAAGATTAGGAAAAGACAGGCAACATTTATAGACCATTTTATGAGGAAGGGGGATTTGGAGCATCTGGTCACAACGGGAAAGCTGGATGGAAAGAGAGCACCAGGTATACCCAGGGAGAGAATGCTGGACGGACTTGCAGAGTGGCTGGGGATGAGGAGGGTGGGGGAGATGCTAGGGGCAACGAGAGATAGAGATGGATAGAAGTCCATGGACGCCAACGCCATGCGGCAGGGCACCTGATGATGATGATGATACAGCTTAGACAACGGTAATGAATATTTTGAAGTGTTTCTTTAAAACGTAACAGTAACATACTGTTGTTATAATCACGAATATTTCTGTTCGGCCAGTCAAATAACTGACGTCCAATGTTCCAAAAATATCGAGTCGTGAGAAAAAAACCTATGCATTTGAAAGTACTCTCCGACTGAGGGAAAATAAAACAATGGCATCGACAAGAACTATAAAGTGTTTGGTAAAGTTTGTATAGTGAACTGGACACAAGCGATTTCTTTTCTTTTTCCTTTTTCCTTTCTTTCTTTCCTTTCTTTCTTTTTTCAAACATTGTAAATGAAGACTGATGTCTATGATAAGCCAGTAAACACCAAATGGGCGAATAGAAATAAAATGTACACTTACGTGAATTAAAGGCCGCCTCTCGTCCTGCCTTCAGAAAGAGGGTGGGCACAAACACACACACACACACACACACACTCACACACACACACACACACACACACACACCACACACACACACACACACAAATACACACACACACATACACACACTCACTCACACAAAACACACACACACACACACACACACAACCACAACCACACACAAACAAACACACACACACACAAACACACACACACCACGCACGCACGCACACACACACACACACACACATTCACACATACACTCTCTCTCTCTCTCTCTCACACACACACACACACACACACACACACGCACACAAACACACACACATGCGCATAACTCTTGACGTCAGAGAAATAGCTCCGACCATCGTGGTTTAAATTTGTTTCGGGTCAACATGTTGCGATCGATTTACTGTTGCGTTTTGTATTGTCAATGCAATTTCATACGTAAAAAGGGGTCAGAATGTAACGATAGCTCCTGTTCTACCAAATCTGAAGCTGTCTTATATCTTCTGCCTCGAGTTACTCAAGAAAACATTGCAGACTTGCGTTGTGTGTGCTCAAATATAATGGCATGACTTGTGTATAAGACTCTTACCAGGTTTTTGAATAATGTAGGGAATGACGAGCAAGAAACAGTTTGACAAACCAAGTTGCAGTGGCGCAGAGGTTAGCACCAAAGACTAGCGATTCAAAGGTTGTGAGTTTGAATCCCACCTGTCCTGTCAAAACCATTACAAAAATGTTTCAACCACAGCGAGCTCCAGTCCGCAGCTAGTGTAATACAGGTTTGATGGGAAGACCAGAACCGCAAAGTCGACTCTTCTCTACTTCACGGATGTGTCGTTGTGGGCGTCAGTCAAAATTCCTGATCAGTAGCGCGCGCGTCTGTGTCTCTCAGGCCTGGTTGATGCCGGAGTATATTATGGGAGAAAGCGTAGAGTGTAGCCTTGTCACTCTATCTCAATCCAGAATGGAATACCACAGAAACATATCATCATAACCACCACCATCATCATCATCATCATCATCATCATCATCATCATCATTCATCATCATCATCAGAGAGGAGGAGGAGGAGGACAATGGCAAATGGCCAGAGACAGAAGCCACAGAAAAGGCCACAGAACATGGGACAGGATAAAAAAAGAGGAAGAAGCAGTTTGAAGGTGTTGCCACATTTATTCCAAACTGCACGACATGTTACTTTTGATTTTCGTTATAACCTTCTAATTGAACAAACACGCTGATAGACATGATAGACATTCTCCCCTCTCCAATGTCGCACAATTTGTTATCGCATAACAGTTTCACTTCCTCTTCTCTTAAGCATGTCAGTAATTTGCACAAACTGTGCACAGTATGACAATCTATCCTTCATTCCTCTGTTGATGTGGTTTTACACTGACGTTCAAAATGACCTCTATCGAACTTAAGTTTTCTGCCTTCTTCACAAAAACAAACAGACAAGCAAACAAACAAATATACAAACAAAAAAACAAACAAACAAACAAACAAACACAATCAGAAAAAACAGCAAGATGATGGAACCTTAACTGATCATATCTTCTTGACTACATCAAAAGGTTACTGCGAATTCAAACTTCAAATTTTAAAATACTTGATTAAAAGAAATAGATCCCTCAGACCTATCTTACAGGTAGTCTTTGCCTCTGTACGCACGCGCACGCACACATACGCACACACACACACACACAACACACACACACACACACCACACACACGCACACACACATACATACAAACACGGACACGTGTGTGCGTGTTATCACTAAATCACACTTTGCATTTCAGAAAACGTTATTAGTAGCATTAGATCCCTCTGGACCTGTCTTAACACTACTTTGTGCAACTGAATACATGTGTGCTGTCTCAAAACAAAAGTGGCTTCAGAGAGCAGGGGCAATGGATGGCATCATGTCCCCATTATTTGTGTATTCACAAAAAGAAATGATGCAGGACATTGTATTATGAACATTTTCACAGTATAATGTCACTGCATCATTTTTATCAAGGGATAGGAAGTTAGTGGGGTAGGGTCTGTAGAGTGAATATCAAATTGCTTTGACCGTATTTCAAGTGACCGCCAACGTTCAAGCAGATAGGAGCCATGGCGACACAGAAATAGTAGGGGAAACAGGGGAGACAAATGCATTCTATAAAATAGAGGCGATCATGCCATATCATTGTTGTTGTTTATTTCAGTGTCAAGCAGAAGTTTGTTGGCTAAGACTGTGTGACCAGTCAGAAGTGGGGAGCAAGGCACTGAGGTAAAACTAATACAGTACACTTGTCTGTTTCCTTTGTGGTGTTTCTAGTTGGCCTTGAATCCGGCACGTGTCGTGTTGCTGAAGATGCAGAGATGGATGCAGGGAGAAATGTCGTTAAACACGTCGAGAAATTAAGAAAGCTGAATAACCACAAATTCACATTAACACACGCACGCACTCATGCACATGCACACGCACGCACGCGTGCGCGCTCACACACACACACATACATAAACACACATACACACAGATACACGCACATACGCACACACACACACACAATCATAAGCAAGCACACAGACATACACAAACACACATACACACACACACACAAACACACGTGCACACGTATAGTGTCTCTCTCTCTCTCTCACACACACACACACACACACACACATGTATACACACACATAAGCACACACTCACACACAATCATACGTAAGCACACACATATATACAAACACAGACACACACGCACACAAACACGTGCACACACAAACACACACATGTATACACACACATAAGCACACACTCACACACAATCATACGCAAGCACACACATATATACAAACACATGTGCACGCACACACACACAAACACACGTGCACACACACACACACACACATGTATACACACACATAAGCACACACACACAATCATACGCAAGCACACACATATATACAAACACACAGACACACACACACACACACAAACACACGTGCACACACACACACACACACACACACACACACACACACAAACACACTACCCCCCTCTCAATGTCCCTTCCAATCAAACGCTATGCTATGATTTCCTTCCAAATGTTTGAACGCCATTAGATATCTGCTGGAAATAAGTACAAAAACAAAAACAAAAGGCGCAATCTTACTTCTCCCCTAAACAGGGAGTAATGGACTATTAATCCATTTTCCTTTGCCATCATTTCTGTAGTTGTTCTTCTTTTTCCACCATCAAAGACAAACCTTGAAAAAACCGTGTTGGGCAATAACAACAAGCTAATGCAATTTTCAAACGCCATCATTTCCTCGTTTCTCATGAAAAAGGTTATTGATTCTTTAAGGAGCTGATCTGTTGTCAGCGCAGTGCAGGCGTGCGGGGTTGGAGGTATTAAGTCCACAGCAAAGGGAGTGAAAAGCTTGTGTAAATTGGGGGAGGGGAATGCAATGGAGAGGGGGAAGGGTTGGGAAGTTTGGAAGTCTGAAGATATGAATAGCAAATTGCCCTACCCCATATTTCGATATAAGCAGCTTGTCGTTTGAGCCCTTTTTGACACGTCAGACGTCAGGAATAAGGGATGAGCCAAGAATGAAACATGATTATTGCATTTTTTTTGGTCCTGTTTTAACCCCAGCTAAAACTGATCACATGTACGGTGCTTTGTGTACACAAATAGCGATATATGTAGGTGTTGGTGTGGAAAAAATGGTTTGAAAGGAAGATGGGGTTTCAGTGGGGTGAGTGGAAGATTGGAGAGGGCTGGCTGGTATTGGGGTCCTTAAAAAATCTGTTTGAAGTTATTTGGTATTACACTTAACTTTGTTTTCACTTTCCCTGGCCCCTCTCTCCTCTGTTTCTGTCTCTGTCTGTCTCCTGTCTGTCTGTCTGTCTGTCTGTCTCATCCTTCTCTCTCCTCTCTTAGGCAATTCCTCTTGAAGGGTAAAAAAGGGGAGGGGGGAGAGAGATTACTAATCATCCAGATCAACATGTCTGCAGACATACCTGTGCTTAAGTCCTCTGTGTGTGTATGTATGCAGAATATTAAACATGCACATTAAAAGTCCTATAAATCATGTCACTGGTTGATTTCTGGAAACACGAAAACACACAGTTTGCAATGATTAGCACGTTTTGAAAATGATGGGTTTTTTTTTTAATAACGCTTATTGTTGAAAAAAACCTACTATCAGCGATCATAATTTTTATCAGCATTTCGTTCGGATTGTATCGATCTTATGCCAAGTTGTGTTGTGTTTCTGCTTATTTACTACTGAACACATTAAAAACCTAAACCATTTCATAACAAAATTCAGGTTTGGGACATCAGATATTGTTCTTAAGGCCAGCTTGCTAGGCGATTTTCTTCATTTTGCTTTTAAGTCTTTAGATTTTAAATATTTACTGATTTTGTTGATTTTTGGTTACGTAATAGTTCGATTATCGCACTTTAAGGTGCAATGAACTAAAACATGTAACATGTACCTAATATTTTTTTTTAATATTTATATTGCATAACTGTAAGCGCTCTCGCGAAATAGGTGTCTTATCCAATGTCACCATAATTTTTTTTTGTTTTTAATCCTATGACTTACAACTTTGCGCAGTGATTAAGCACAAACAGATGCACTGAAAACCAAGTCTCTATCTCATCTCATAGGACCACAGTGCAAATGTGCCTCTGCCTCTGCCCTCTGCCTCTGTGGTAGGGATACTGCCACTTTACAGTGTCCTGCCAATAGGTCAGAAGACACATGCGTCACACTCAAATTTTTCAAATATACTTTGGAATTAATCGACCTTCAACAGCATTTCCATTTAAAACTCATCAGAAAAGACTAGGCTTCACCGGGGAAACGGACCCTGGAAAGTTCAGTTCAGTTAATGGGAGGAAAACATCTGAGCCATTCCGCCACTTTCCTCCCTGAAGAAAACACACAAATACACATACAAAAACCGTTCACATTCTTCGCCAGAAGTGAACCAACCATGCAGACCACTGGGGGATAAGGTCAGGGAGTTAAAGGGTTATTTTTTCGCTTGGATAGCACGGTTGACAATGCAGGATGCTAGTGGGCAGGATGCAGGAGTCAAAGGGTTACAGTACATAGTAGCACGTGAAAAACCAAAGTTGATTCACGGATCGCTCAAGGATTTTTATCACCATCATTGGAATGTCAGTACTCGATCTACGTGCTAGTCGCACAAAACGAAATTAAAACCACGGTTCTGTGAGCAGCACTCACTCAGCGCAGGTCGTAATAAATTTCACTCTCATAACCAGAAAGGGGGATTAAAACCAAGGAGAGTAAAAAAAATGAAATAAAAAAAAATCCCATCGATGTGAAATAAGCTCCCCTTTTGTCTTAGAAAGGGAAATTAACCCTTGGACTCCCGCAGCCTACAAGAAGCTGGTGGATAGGATTTTGGCAGTTGGTGAATAGGGTGCGGGAGTCAAAGGGTTAAATAAAGGGGTAAACTAAAAAAAAAAGGGGGGGGTTTGGGGAGGAATAAAGGTTTACATTCAACAAAACGTTCCGGAACAAGTCATTCAAGACTCTGAAGCACACAATGCTAACGGGCAATTGTGAATGATAGTTTTACAAATATTCATCTGAAAATGTTCAACATGTAAGCGACTGACTTCCCAGGCTCAGACCTTGATGGTGATAGCAAACATCCACATATACTGATAGGTATGTTCTTTACATAGACCTGTTGACTCAAGATCGGATATTACGAATTCAAACACAGCCTGAAACAAAAACTGACGCGTTCGTTGCCCATGATAATGCTTCATCATTATGTTGTACCTTTTCACAAATGAAGAAGCACCATGGTGTATACCATGTGACGAGCCGTTGAGCATCAGACACCTCCTCCTTGACTGCTGGGACTTGTACGTGATGGCGTGAGGTATTGAAGATGTGATTTATTAACAGACCTTGATGATGTGAGGTATTGAAGATGTGATTTATTTACAGACCTTGATGACGTGAGGTATTGAAGATGTGATTTATTGACAGACCTTGATGATGTGAGGTATTGAAGATGTGATTTATTGACAGACCTTGATGACGTGAGGTATTGAAGATGTGATTTATTAACAGACCTTGATGATGTGAGGTATTGAAGATGTGTGATTTATTTACAGACCTTAATGACGTGAGGTATTGAAGATGTGATTTATTGACAGACCTTGATGACGTGAGGTATTGAAGATGTGATTTATTGACAGACCTTGATGACGTGAGGTATTGAAGATGTGATTTATTGACAGACCTTGATGGCGTGAGGTATTGAAGATGTGATTTATTGACAGACCTTGATGACGTGAGGTATTGAAGATGTGATTTATTGACAGACCTTGATGATGTGAGGTATTGAAGATGTGATTTATTGACAGACCTTGATGACGTGAGGTATTGAAGATGTGATTTATTGACAGACCTTGATGACGTGAGGTATTGAAGATGTGATTTATTGACAGACCTTGATGACGTGAGGTATTGAAGACGTGTTTACTAACAGACCTTGATGACGTGAGGTATTGAAGATGTGATTTACTTACAGACCTTGATGACGTGATATATTGAAGACGTGATCTATTACAGACTTTAATGACGTGAGGTATTAAAGATGTGATTTATTTACAGACATGGTTAACATGAAATCTTCCAAGTAACTGACAGTTTGGGTTAACATGAACTCTTCTGATTAACGGACAGTGTTGGTGGCTAACATGAACTCTTCTAATTAACGGACAGTTTTGGTTAACATGAACTCTTCTAATTAACGGACAGTTTTGGTTAACATGAACTCTTACAAGTAACGGACAATGTTGGTGGCTAACATGAACTATTCCAAGTAACGGACAATGTTGGTGGTTAACATGAACTCTTCCAAGTAACGGACAATGTTGGTGGTTAACATGAACTCTTCAAGTAACGGACAGTTTTGGTTAACATGAACTCTTACAAGTAACGGACAATGTTGGTTTAACATGAACTCTTACAAGTAACGGACAGTGTTGGTGGTTAACATGAACTCTTACAAGTAACAGACAATGTTGGTGGTTAACATGAACTCTTACAAGTAACGGAAAAGTGTTGGTGGTTTAAACATGAACTCTTACAAGTAACGGACAATGTTGGTGGTTAACATGAACTATTCAAGTAACGTAAAAGTTGTGGTTAACATGAACTCTTACAAGTAACGGACAAGTGTTGGTGGTTAACATGAACTCTTACAAGTGACGGACAGTTTGGTGGTTAACATGAACTCTTCCAAGTAACGGACAGTTTTGGTGGCTAACATGAACTCTTACAAGTAACGGACAGTGTTGGTGGCTAACATGAACTCTTACAAGTTAACGGACATGTTGTGGTTAACATGAACTCTTACAAGTAACGGACAGTGTTTGGTGGTTAACATGAACTCTTACAAGAACGGACAGTTTGGTGGTTAAACCCATGAACTCTTACAAGTAACGGACAGTGTTGGTGGCTAACATGAACTCTTACAAGTAACGGACAATGTTGGTGGTTAACATGAACTCTTACAAGTAACGGACAATGTTGGTGGTTAACATGAATCTTACAAGTAACGGACAGTGTTGGTGGTTAACATGAACTCTTACAAGTAACGGACGGGTTTTGGTGGTTAACATGAACCTTACAAGTAACGGAAAAGTGTTGGTGGTTAACATGAACTCTTACAAGTAACGGACAGTGTTGGTGGCTAACATGAACTCTTACAAGAAAACGGACAATGTGGTTTAACATGAACTCTTACAAGTAACGGACATGTTGGTGGTTAACATGAACTCTTACAAGTAACGGACAGTTTTGGTGGTTTAACATGAACTCTTACAAGTAACGGACATTTTGGTGGTAACTGAACTCTTACAAGTAACGGACAGTGTTGGTGGTTAACATGAACTCTTATCAAGTAACGGACAGTGTTGGTGGTTAACATGAACTATTCCAAGTAACGTACAGTTTTGGTTTACATGAACTCTTACAAGTACGGAACGTGTTGGTGGTTAACATGAATATTCAAGTAACGGACAGTTTGGTTACTGAACTTTAAAGTAAGGACCAGTGTTGGTGAGGTACATGAAACTATTCAAGTAACGGACAATGTTGGTGGTTTAACATGAACTCTTACAGTAACGGACTGATTTTGGTATACATGAACTTTACAGTTAAGGACAGTGTTGGTGGCTAACATGAACTATTCATAAGGACATGTTGTGTTAACATGAACTCTTACAAGTAACGACAGTTTTGGGTTAACATGAACTCTTTACAAGTAACGGACATGTTGGTGGCTAACATGAACTATTTAAAGTAAGGACAGTTTTGGTTAAAAGATACTATTACAAGTAACGGACAGTTTTGGTTAACATGAACTATTCCAAGTACGGACAATGTTGGTGGCTAACATGAACTATTCCAAGTAACGGACAGTGTTGGTGGTTAACATGAAACTATTCCAAGTAACGGACAATGTTGGTGGTAACATGAACTATTCCAAGTAACGGACAGTTTTGGTTAACATGAACTCTTACAAGTAACGGACAGTTTTGGTTAACATGAACTATCAAGTAACGGACAATGTTGGTGGCTAACATGCATTTACAAGTAACGGACAGTTTTGGTAACATGAACTATTCCAAGTAACGGACAATGTTGGTGGTTAACATGAAACTATCCAAGTAACGGACAATGTTGGTGGTTAATTACATGAACTCTTACAAGTAACGGACAATGTTGGTGGTTAACATGAACTCTTACAAGTAACGGACAGTGTTGGTGGTTAACATGAACTCTTCCAAGTAACGGAAAATGTTGGTGGTAACATGAACTCTTACAAGTAACGGACAATGTTGGTGGTAACATGAACTCTTACAAGTAACGGACAGTTTTGGTTAACATCGAACTCTTACAAGTAACGGACAATGTTGGTGGTTAACATGAACTCTTACAAGTAACGGACAGTGTTGGTGGCTAACATGAACTCTTACAAGTAACAGACAAGTGTTGGTGGTTAACATGAACTCTTACAAGTAACGGACAATGTTGGTGGTTAACATGAACTCTTACAGTAACGGACAATGTTGGTGGTTAACATGAACTCTTACAAGTAACGGACAATGTTGGTGGTTAACATGAACTCTTACAAGTAACGGACAATGTTGGTGGTTAACATGAACTCTTACAAGTGACGGACAGTTTTGGTGGTTAACATGAACTATTCAAGTAACGGACAGTTTGGTGGCTAACATGAACTCT
Source organism: Monoplex corrugatus (assembly GCA_030674185.1). Taxonomy (NCBI): domain Eukaryota; kingdom Metazoa; phylum Mollusca; class Gastropoda; order Littorinimorpha; family Ranellidae; genus Monoplex; species Monoplex corrugatus. The sequence continues at coordinate 246 of JAPXFY010006209.1, read as the reverse complement.
TACAAGTAACGGACAATGTTGGTGGCTAACATGAACTCTTACAAAGTAACGGACAATGTTGGTGGTTAACATGAACTCTTCACAAGTAACGGACAGTGTTTGGTGGTTAACATGAACTCTTACAAGTAACGGACAGTTTTGGTGGTTAACATGAACTCTTACAGTAACGGACAATGTTGGTGGTTAACATGAACTCTTACAAGTAACGGACAATGTTGGTGGTTAACATGAACTATTCAGACGTAC
>JAPXFY010006208.1:0-13208 GCA_030674185.1 Monoplex corrugatus | reverse complement strand
TGTTTTTGTGTAAGCACATTGTGCCATTTTCTTGGAAACGATCATAGGATACCATGATTAAATCTCTGTCGCGTATAGGCAATATTCATACGAAGCTATGATGTCAATAAAGTCAGAGCTAAAGGTTTGGAGTCTTCTGTTGTCCAAAAATCATCATACACATATAACTGAGCAAACAAGTCCATCAAAACTTGGATCCTGTTTAACAGAACTTTGTTCTCATGTTCAACAGCTAGAAGGTACAGTGTGTGAGTGTGTATGGAGGCTGTGGGTGGAGGTGGGTAGGATAGGGTAACAAAAGAAGACTTCTTAAATTCCTGACCGCAACCAACAACTTGTCATTCGTGGACAGCACTATCGATGTTGGCTACAACAGAAGAAGATAGGACTTCGCCACGTAAGAGTTTCAGGGGGAAACTATCCTCTGAACTTCCTTTAACAGTAAATGCATGTAACTTTTGTTCACTCGAATTTTTTTCCTGTATTTTTTTACATGTACATCGCTCAGCACCTGCTTGATAAACGCTTCATGCACGAACGCAGCACTGTGGACGATGAAGATCCGAGCGGTGTTTCTGACCGTGATTTCGATGACAATTCCAACTAAAATGTTTTCGAAGGTATTAACAGTGATGTGTCGAAGGGCACTGATGGTGATGATCATTCAGTGTTCATCAACATCACGAGAAACAACAATCAAAGCAATTTTGGTGCCAGTAGAAGCCTTTCCGTAGATGTGGCTAAATCAAACGTTGAAATATCATTTGGTTTGCAACAGACGATTGTACAAAAATATATCAATCAATCATTTTTACAGAAGTTCACAAAGGATCTTATATGACGGGACCTACAGTATGACGACAAGTTAAAATTACTTGGTTCGGAGACAGCAAGCGCAGCAGCACTGCGTGGTTAGAAATGTGTTCATAATTAAGTCCACATGTGTCTTAAGTAACTTTTTATGATAAGGAGAAGGGCCATGTGATTTCTGATGTGAACAGTTCGGATTTTTTATCATTGCTCACAAATGCAACAAAGCAAGAAATGAGACATTTTTATTATCAAAATATCAAACTTCCACCCGACTAAGCATTTGGGGTCAGAATTTCACAGACAAGGTCTTGTACATCAAATACATCTGGCAACATTAGAACTTTTTTTTTGGCAATTAAAATATGTAATGAAATCAAATCAAATGAAATTTTTTTAAAAATACAATAAAATGAAATAAGATAAAGTAAAAATAAAATAAAATAAAATGAAATGAAATGAAATAAAACAAAATAAACAGTGTGGTTTCTTTTTATTGCATGATTGTCTGATTGTCTTCAGCTTCTACATCATGGTAACAATAATAGAGGGGGTGGGGGACAATTTAATGTCCCAGTTGATCATTAGATCCATTTGGTTTGTTTCTTTCTACATTCTCAAATTTTTCGTTTAATTTTTTTCATGTTATTTTTTATTTAGTCCTGAACAAGAAATGCATTTATGAATTTACCATCTCTGGCGTTTAATAGATGATGAATGTTTCCCTCGTTATTTATGATGAGTAATTTAATCTCGCTTCTCGTGTCTGGCTTATTTTTTTAACATCACAGGAGCATTAGTTTAGATATTTGAAGCAAAAGAAACTGTTGATTCTCTTTCGAGAAGTTAGTTTTGGACTGTGTCCACTTCACAGAAATATAGATAAATAATGCACGCTTATGACGGGTTATTTATTGTTTTACACAGTACAGCTCTTTAAGACAGCCGTTTGATCGTTGAGGTCTACTACTGAAATTTCTTGAGGAAAAAGACATGTTTCTTATTCTTCTAGACTGGACAACTAATGTCAAAACAAGTCATAATGAATCAGTTTGCTTCTAATAAACAATTCCAAGTTTCAAATTTATCGTTTGAAACGTGATCATCAAGAAGAATCCATTTAAGAGTTGTTCTCAGTGAAAACAAACACTTCTTACTTAAACGAAATAAAACAACAACAAAATGGTTGTTTTCCTGACAGAATATCTCTTCACAGAAGGTCTCACACAGGTTATGTGAATTTCGTGGTGAAACCATTCTTGCCACTGGTAATTTGTTGTACTGCAACAGATTGGGGTACAGGAAAGTGGTATGCCATTCTGCCATGCCAAACGGGCATGTGAAAGATCTGGTCAGCATGATTACAAGGGAACTAAATTCATAAGATCAAATATTTTGTCAACTGCTCCACTGACCATACAGCCTCGTTTCTTAAATTCCGGAATATAAATTAAATATTCACTGGTAAATCAAAATCAACATGCCATATGCCGCACTAGTAGGCTATGGATTTAGCAAAGAAACATCTAGAAACAAAGATTCATGTGAAAAGTCTCAGTATACAAAACGAAGCATTGTGAATTCACCATCCAAAACCAATGGTGAGGGCCTCCGATCATTTTCATCAGTTGTTCGTGATTCTATTCTACAGTTTCAGGTGTCAGAAAACATATTTAACGCTCAGCAAATTAGAGCGAACGAATCAATTGTGAAAATTGGATGCTGTTCATGTTCATGACAATTGCTGGGGAAACGCCGAGGAGGTCAAGATCATTCGTAACATCAGTCTTCAGAGTCAGGGTTCTGCCTTGTCCACGTCGAAGGTTGACACGGTCGCTGAGGTTGGCAGACAATATGTCACCCAGGGGAGTGGGACACCTTGTCTGTATTCGAAGGCTGTGCCCGATCAGTCTCAGTCGGCGTCTTCGAAGCGTCTTGCTCAAGGGTGAGAGTCCGAGAGTGGAGATTTTCTCTGGCCAGTAGATGCCGAGTGCCGAGCGGATCATACGCCGATGAGAAGAATCGATCAACTTCGAGAGAGTTTCGGTCAGAGGTATGGACTCGAGACCGTAGCATACTACTGCTGCCTTGAAAAGTCTAATCTTGATTTGGTCATCGACCTTCGAGCTGAAAATCGGCTTCAATTTGTTCATCGCTGACCATGCTTTGGCGAATCGTTCGTCTACCACTGAAGTTGGAGACGAGGTGTCAATTCCGAGGTAAGTGAATTGCTCGCATGTCTGAACCACCTCGCTGGACTGGAAAAAGATTCGACGGGGAATGGTGTCGTGGCCGACGTGCATGACTTTCGTTTTGCAGTGGTTGATTTTGAGACCAACAGCTGACGCATTCCTTTCGAGATTTTGAAGAACTCTCTCTACAGTGTCGGCTGATTCGCAGGCCAGAGCGAGATCGAATTTCAGGATCGTCCAAAGCCTTCCAATCGGCAGCCGGAGGAAGTTGTTTCTTTCTGCACCACTTTAGATTGACATCAAGTAGCAACAGGTGGTGGTCAGATACGACGATTGATGGTCGAATGTTGGTCACTTTGACCAGAGACGTTCGGAAGCGGTGTGGACAGAAAATCCAATCGAGTCGTGTTACTCGGTTGTTGGGCCCATGAAACGTAGGTAGTTTACGGAACTTCTGCCTCATGCATCCATTTGCTGCTATGAGGTCATGGTTGTTGATCCAACTCTGGAGAAATGGTGTGTTTACGTTCGGGTGCCCACATCGGTTCTTGACCCTGTGACCGTCAGGTTGGAGAGTTGCGTTGAAGTTACCGCAGATGTAACTGAAATCGCAAGATGGGATTGATGACATGGCGAGTGTCAATTCGTCGTAGAATTTCTCAATCTCTTCAGTCGAGGATACTGCTGTCGGGGCGTAGAAAAGGTACTTTCTAGTCTTGTCAATACCTACCTTACCAACCACCCATCGTTATTTTGTCAGATTAGATGTCAGTTTGATGGCTCTACATCGGAAGTCACGGTCATACAAATGATGATATCTGTAAGCTGTCATGTTTAATTCACCGATCAATCGGTTATGAATAAAAGGGAATTGGAACACCTGATCACAATGGGAAAGCTGAAGGGAAAGAGAACACCGGTAGACCCAGGGAGAAAATATTGAACGGACTTGCAGGGTAGCTGAGGACAGAGAGGGTGGAAGATGTACTTGCAGCGACAAGGGATAGATTCGTGTGGAGGGCCACGATCGCCAACGCCAAGCGGCAGGGCACATGATGATGATGGTGATGATTCACAATAGGAAAGCTGGAGAGAAAGAAAACACCAGGTAGACCCAGGGAGAAAATACTTGATGGACTTGCAGGATGGCTGATGACAGAGAGGGTCGGAGATGTACTTACAGCGATGAGGGACAGATTTGTGTAGAGGGTCATGATCGCCAACGCCATGCGGCAGGGCACATAATGATGATGGTCAATCGTGAGAGGATGTAATGTAACGTTTCTTTGGGTACCTGGTTATTCAAATCTTTGGGGTACTGAACTGACTGACATGTGCCACACAAACAGCAGTAAACAGTTTCAGTACTACTCGTTCTAACATTTTTGTCTCAGTTTCCGAAGCTTGTATTATTATAAACAACTGTATTTGGAAACAGAGACGGAAATGGTTTTTGGAAAGCGCAAGTCTGAGACACAGAGGAGATTCCTCTGTTCCCAAGATAAAAAGGCATTCATCTTCTAGGCGCTGAGTCATTTACGAACATAATTAACAGATTTACAGTTAACTTATGGCTGGGTAAGTTTTTGAAACCTTCACCAGTTTGTGTTTGTGATGAGTTTCTTGACGTCCAGCACTTGTTATTTCACTGCATTCTTACTCGTTTACATTTTCAGATGCTTCATGATAAAGTTTTATCTCAAAGCCTGTCGCTCTCCCTTCCTAGCGTTTTAACCTCAAGGACGGATAATGGCTGGAACCTAACAGTGCCTTGCAGTAACACTGATTAAAAAAAACAACCACTTTCAGGAGAGATTTGTTTAAACCTATAAAACCAATCAACTTGTTAATAAAGAAACAAAAACAAAAAACAAACACGTTCAGGAGAGATTTTTCTAACTATAAATTCAATCTACTGTTAATACAAGCGTTTCTAAGTCTGATAAAAAAAAAAATAATGGGTAGGTATTTGTCCGTAGGGATGTAATCCATCAGCGCTTTAATCCATTATCATTTTCATAATCATTATCATTATTAGTATTGTTTGTAAAAACATTGTTTCTACAACGCATATATCATTTAACGGGAAAGCTGGAGGGAAAGAGAGCACAGGTAGACCCAGGGAGAAAATGCTGTACGGACTTGCAGAGTGGCTGGGGACGAGGGGGTGGGAGAGATGCGAGGGGCAACGAGAGATAGAGACAGATGGAAGTCCATGATCGCCAACGCCATGCAGCAGGGCACCTGATGATGATGATGATGATATATCAGTTTGAATTTGCGAAACGACAGTACATGTAGAGCAAGGTTCTTGAAAAAAAATTGTGCGATTCTAATTTGTAATGTATCGAATACTTCTTTTTGAATTGAAGTGGTGTGTGTGTGTGTGTGTGTGTGTGTGTGGGGTGTGTGTGTGTGTGTGTGTGTGTGTGTGGTGTGTGTGTGTGTGTGTGTGTGTGTGTGTGTGTGTGTGTGTGTGTGTGTGTGATGTAGTGTATGTAGGTGTTGTGTATGTGTGTGTCTGTGTGTGTATGTGTGTGTGTGTGTCTGTCTGTGTGTCTATTTGTGAATGTGTGTGTGTGTGTGTGTGTGTGTGCGCGCGCGTGTGTGTGTGTGTGTGTGTGTGTGCGTTCGTTCTATGATTTCACGTCTTTTCACTATGAAATAGGTATGTGTGTGTGTGTGTGTGTGCGTGCGTGTGCGTGGTGTGTGTGTTGTGTGTGTGTGTGTGTGTGTGTGTGTGTGTAATGGGGGTGGTATCCTTTATATTGACTTCAGTTGTGCCACGCATGTATTGATGTATGTATATTTTCTGAATTGTTACGGGCTTCTCTAAATATTATGCTCAAGTTATCCTATTATTGTATTTATGTTTGTGATGATCTAATGTGTTGTGTGTGTGTGTGTGTGTGTGTGTGTGTGTGTGTGTTGTGTATGAGTGTGTGTGTGTGTGTGTGATGTGTGTGTGTGTGTGTGTGTGTGTGTGTGTGTGTGTGTGTGGTGTGTGTGTGTGTGTGTGTGTGTGTGTGTGTGTTTGTTTCATTTTCATGTCAGTTTTTCAATTATTATTTTCACGCAAATTATGCACATTTTGATAGGCCAATTCAACCTTTGTGTTTATCTAAAAGTTATCGATTATTGTATTTGTGTTTGATGATCTGATATGTGTGTGTGCGTGTATGTGTGTGTGTGTTATATGTTGTGTGTATTAAGCGAGTGATGTGTGTGTGTGTGTTATGTGTGTGTGTGTGTGTGTGTGTGTGTATGTGTGTGTGTAGGTGGTGTGTGTGTGTGTGTTGTGTGTGGTGGGGTGTGTGTGTGTGTTGTGTGTGTGTGTGTGTGTGTGTGTGTGTGTGTGTGTGTGTGTGTGTAGTTTTATGTAATTTTTAATTATTATATCACGCTAAATTATACATATTTTTGATGAGCCAATTCAACCTTTGTGTTTATCTAAAAGTTATCCTATTATTGTACTTATGTGTGTGATGATCTGATATGTGTGTGTGCGTGTATGTGTGTGTATGTTTGTGTGTGTGTGTGCATGTGTGTGTGTATGGTGTGTGTGCGTGTGTGTGTGTGTGTGGTGTGTGTGAGCGATGAGTGAATGAGTGAGTGTGTGTGTGGTGTGTGTGTGTGTGTGTGTTTTGTGTGTGTGGTGTGTGTGTGTGTGTGTGTGTGGTGTGTGTGTGTGTGTGTGTGTGTGTGTGTGTGTGTGTGTGTTAATTTTCATGTCCATTTTTCAATTATTATTTTCACGCAAATTATACTATTTTTATAGGCCAATTCAACCTTTATGTTTATCTAAAAATATACGGGTTATGGTGAGAAATTTTTCATTAGACACGTAAACACAGATAACATATCGAATAAATGCGGCTGAAAGGTATAAAGATGTAACATCTAGGGGTCTGGTGGATTTAGGTAAATGAATTAGCATTAGCATTCGCTACCAACCAACTCATCAGGCTGATGGACTAACTGTTATAGAAAAGGGACGAAAAATGAGTCGGACACGTGTGACTTCTGGCATGTGCATGCTAAAAGATCCCAGCAGTTGAAAATCGGCACTTGCCCACTGCCTGGCACAAAAAGATTGGAGAGATAAGTTCACTTCCCATGTCCCTTCCCTTGAGGCCCAATTAGCCTTCGTACCTTTCTAAAGTCTTGGTCAAAAAAAAGAAAAGAAAGAAAGAAAGAGAGAGAGAGAGAGAAAGAGAGAGAGAGAGAATATGGTGTGTGTGTGTGTGACAGAGAAGATGACAGCTTGGTCAAGGATCATTTAGTGAACAGGTTTGAGTGTACCCTAGCTCAGCATCTTGTGTGTGTGTGTGGAGAGAGAGAGAGAGAGAGAGAAGATAGACAGACAGACAGACATACAGACAACAGAGACAGAATGAGACAGGGAGAGACACAGAGAGAGACAGAGGGAGGACGGTGGCTTTGGTCAGGGGCCATACGCCGTACTCACCTCCTGTCTTCCCCCTTCCGAGTTTGCGTGTACTGTGTGGCCTTGAGATTTGATCGTTTTGGTGACCTTTGGTGAATGATGAAAGTGCACGCCTTGGTTTGATTCTTGATTCAAGATTAGACGCCTGATAAATATCATGATGATAATGATGATGACGATAATGACTATGATGATGATTATTATTCTTATTACTCTTCTTCTTCTTCTTCTTCTTATTATCTTTATAATCATCATCTTCATCATCATCATTATTATCATAATCACTCACCCACAACTGATTGTTACAGCAAAGGGTCTGTCGGACAGGATCAACCTGCTCCTCTTCTCACTGGCTGTGGCAGACCTCATCAATCTGGTATGCTTTTACTACTTTATGGTTACTGTTCTATCGCGAACTGGGACATGGTACATACCTTCAACTGGGGAACCATAGTGAATGCTAAAATCGTCTACATCAGCGTGTGGGCCAGCTTCGTATCTGGAGGTCTCATTGTGATCATGAGCATGGACCGGTGTCTGTCTGTGGTCATGCCCTTCAAAGCAGGCAGACTACTGTCTTACAGGTAGGCTGCTTAATAAAGAAGACGAAACAAAACAATGCAATGCACATGAAACAAAAAGAAGAAGAAGAAGAAGACATGGTCAAGCTAGACTGACATTCGCATTTTCTGTTTTTTATTATGAGAGACCAGAGTATTTCACTTTCCCACTCGTCTCTTTGTAAAAGTCTCTTGAATTAAAAAAATGAGCAGCACATTCACACTTCATAACATTCAGAAATGTTTTCTCTAATTGATGACATTAACATTTTTTTTCAAGGAAAGAAAAGGGATAAAGCCCAAGCTGTTCTAAAACTTTCGCTTTTTTACTGATGGGTGAATGGTGAGATTTTTATAGGTACCGCGACAGCGAGAATTATGTGTAAAGAGTAAATCAGTTCATTGGAGGAAATGATGATTTAACAGGTTATCGGATTTTTCTCTGTACATGGCTTACAAAACTGTCATGGTATTTGGATATACAATTGTGCATGTGCCATTTTTTCAGTCATTATACTACTTTTTAAATACTCGAATAATTCATTTACTTGTAGTTTAGAGTTTAGGGTTTGTTGAAGAACAATTCGTTTCACTTGGACAATTTTACACAATTTCCATCCACATTTGCCATTAATTATATGGCAGACTCCTTTAACCTGCACAACCCTTGTTGCAGGCAGGGTCTCGAACAGGGAAAGAGGAAACAGAGCGGGCGTGGAAGGTTAAGAAAAAGAGAGTCTATGAAACTTTAAGTTGATACCAGCAGGATGATTGAAGCTTTCAGGTGGGTAGTGAACACATCGAAATTATGTTGCATGTTAGAGATCAACTCGAGACATCATATCATGGATTGAGGGCTGTGTAAACAAAGCCAGGCAGCCTGTTGAAACTGTGGACCATCTGAGAGTCAAACCCACCGTCTCTGTATTATTACCATGGCGCTTTAATCAGCTGAACTAATAGGTCTGCATACGTTTACTGTCAGCACGTAAAATGAGGATCTATTGTTGGTCTGATAGCTGTAAGGACTTCAAATGAATAAAACACATTATTTCGTTAATCTCGTGATTTTCAGAAAATGAAATACATATTTGTAGTTAAAATATTTAAAGCATACAAAATGAGTAGCCACTTAAATTTGTAAGTGGAGATTTAAGCAGACATGATCGTATCAGAGATTAAATTATTGCTTGTTAAAACAATGTCTGCATGTCCATAATGTAACCTCATCTATCGGAGCTTTTCCACATCTGAATCCATAACCAAAATGGAGGAATGAAACATCTGTGATTTATTGAAATACAGTGATACCAGTAGTAATGATATTCATAAGACGCCAGATCTTGTTATGCAAATCAGATCAAAGCGTACATTCTCATCATTCACTAAAACATTCACTGATTATAACAAAAACTCAAGGGCACAAAGCACACACGCACCATGATGGGGATGACATGAAGGGAGTGGGACAAAGGGGTGGGCACGTAGTGGGGTAAACCACCGCTGAACGAAAAGGTGTCTTCATGTTAGACTTGAAGGAAGACAAAGTATGTGACTGTCGAAGAAACAGAGAAAGCTCATTCCAGTTGTATGGACCAGACACAGAAAATGAGCAGCAACCGACTGTGGAACATCTGCATCGAAGAAATATTAAACAAGTAGTATCATAAGGATTACCATGTTGTGTATGGAATCATACTTCTTTTGGGCCGGGTGGAGGTTGGAGTGGGTATACTATTCTGATCCTTCCACATGCCAGTAAATCCTTCCATGAGTTGAAATATTATTTTGGATCTGCGTATTAAGTACACAAGCACTACCAGTTTTGCACACATGTTGACCCATAAAATCTGAAAAGTCACCATCTTTTTACCAACTGGTGCTGTCAGGATGTATCAAACTGACACCTTCTGATTGGAAATTTGACGTCCTAGCTACCTGGCTATTACATCCAGTTTTTGATATTATTTTTCATTATTCTGCCTGCTCTTCTTCTTCCTCTTTGTCCTCTCCCTACTTCTTCTTCCTTCTCTTCATCGTCATCGTCATCGTCATCGTCATCATCATCATCATCATCATCATCATCATTCTTCTCTTCTTCTTCTTCTTCTCTTCTTCTTCTTCTTCTTCTTCTTCTTCTTCTTCTTCTTCTTCTTCTTCTTCTTCTTCTTCTTCTTCTTCTTCTTCTTCTTCTTCTTCTTCTTCTTCTCTTCTTCTTCTTCTTCTTCTTCTTTATGTTTTACTGATATATTTATTGTAGGTTATGAAATCTGTTCTATTTAGACCAATGCTGGTCGCCATAGTCATGACGTACCTGGGCCTTCTGATTTTTCATCTTCCTATCATGCTGCTCTACACCATTAAATGGAGAATGGACCCTTCCACCAATCGCACTGTTGCTTACACAGCAATCACAGAATGGGTTGTCCTCGACGTTAGAATTATAAATGAACTGTGGACAGTACTTGGTGTGGCCTTGAAACCCGTTTTCGTCGTTGTTGTCGTCGTTTGTTGCATCATCACCGTCGCTAAACTACGCCAGGCCACTAGTCAACGACTGCAGATGCAAGAGACTGGGAAACAAGAGAGTGGTAAAGGAGACAACCGAATCACAAAGATGTTGCTGTTTCTGTGTGCTGTGTATGTTGTTCTGTTTTTACCAGAAATGGCCTCCAAGCTCGCCATCTATCTTGCTCCTGAATTTTACTTACATGAAAAATATCACAACACGTTTCTTGTCGTAGCTGGAGTTCTTTTTGTTGCCTCTAGCCTCAACTCTACGGTCAACTTCTTCACGTATCTGATACTTAGTTCCAAGTTCCGAACAACTCTCAGAGATTTGTGTCAGTGTTGTGGAGGAAAATCATCCTCGTGGGTCAGACAGCATGAGAAAGTACAGGCCACACAGAAAACAATGACATAAACAAGAGTCTGTCAGAGACAGAATGTCCACGTTGATTGGAAGTGGTCTTTTAAACTGAATCTTGTGCTGCAAGGTACTGATCACAAATGGAAAACTGCATATGATGTTGTATAACCAAATTTGTCCTCATTTTCAAATATGTTAAACTTATACACCAGTGCGTGAATGAAGCTTTCAAGTAGATGGATGAAAGATTCTAAACTTTTAAGCGCTAACCAGTCAACGTGTCAAAGAGGTTAGTACAGGGGATTCCAGACAGGGAGATCATGGATTCGAATCCTGATCAGTCCAACAAATTGTTTTAGGATTCTACTCAGATTTGAGAGTGTTATGGGCTCAAAGGGGAGATTGGGGCCACACGATCGACTCTCAACCACTTTATGGATGCGTCATTGTGTTTCTCAAACTTCCTGACTGACACTACAAATGTCTGTTTCTCTGGCCTGATTGACGCCATGATGAAACAATATTGCAAGTTCCCTAAATTTTTGTGTTTTATGAAAAAAAAATAGTTTACGCAACATCAAGCAAAAGATCACACAACATTGAAACAAAACAAGTATATCTACATGTCATAAATGAAAAAGGAATTTCTTCTTCTTTTGTTCACTATCTACATAACCTCTATTTCCATCTAGCGATGAACATGGCTGGGTTTTGTTGTTGTTGTTGTTGTTGTTGTTGTTGTTGTTGTTGTTTTGTTTGTTGTTGTTGTTGTTGTTTGTTTTTCCATTTCCTACCAGCTGCCTCCATTCCCTTTTGTGGTTTCTAAAATGAATGTTGTGAGTTTTAAGGACAGCAAAGAAAACAAACGAGACAGTTTTGAAGGAGGCAGACACAAGAAGAACATTAATAAAAGGATTAGGAAAAGACAAACAATAGGACATTTTATGAAACAAGAGAAATTAGAGCACCTAGTGACAACAGGAAAGCTGGAGGGAAAAAGCACCAGGTAGGCCCAAGGGGAAAACATTGGACAGACTTACGAGTGGCTGAGAATAGAGAGGGTGGGAGATGTACTTGTAGCAACAGAGGATAGATTCATATGGAGGGCCATGATCACCAACAGCATGCGGCAGACACATGATGATGATAACTAGCTGCCTTGGAGTTTGGTAGTCAGTGGACCTGTAGTTGCCATATCTCCTGTTGTTCCACGTGATAGAGACATACTGCTGCAATGTTAGTTCAGCTGTCTGATCTCTTGATCACTGGGACAGATCACTGATGGTGTTAGCTTGAACTTGTACATGTATTTCACATTGGCTTTGAGCTGGTTATGACTGGTGTGGAGCCTTATCATATCCACTTACAGTGTTCTTTACAGAAGGTGACACTCATCCCTTTCTGTCAATTGCTTAAGGAATTATCTGATGATCCTCTTCTTTTCCCTGAAGCTCATGCTGGTGTCTGAATTATACCAGAGTTAGATATGGCTGTCATTGCAAGTAATAGGTAAATTGTGCTTTACATTCTCTATTTGTTACTTTGTGGTTATGCATCTGGTAAAAGAAGTGACAATTAGTTGAAATTTGCTGAGTTTGTATTGTAGATATGTTTTCTTGTGACAGGATCATAGAATTAAATATTGAATCTAGTCATATTTTGTGCATGCTTGCATTGGCACAAAATATGACTAGTTTACACAGGGACATTGCATAGACTGCTCTGAAGTAACTCTGCTGTATGAGATGCAAATATGTTAGCAGCGAATATTTATACCATTTCATTCTAAACCCATAAGTGCCACCAACGTAAAATTTATAGAGCTCTCAGAGTTTTCTGTGATACGTACAAACGTAAAATCTATGGAGGTCGTTTGACACACGTTTCAGCCTGATGTAAATGGGAGAGAAGTGCTGACTGATGTTGTCAGTCTCAGAGAGGGTTCATAAGAGGGACTTGTTTGCCTTCATGACTTTTTAACCTCTGGAACCCTCATCAATTGGTTTTATTTATCTGAAATTAGGAACTGGTTTTTAGCAAAATGGCGACACCAGGACTGTCTTGCAATCCTGCGTGTTTTCAACCGTTGAAAGCATGTCAAGACTTATAAGTGACTGTAGGATGATTCAAAAGACAATTCTGACACAAGAAACGGTTGAAAATAGCAGTAGTTACTGGCTGTTGGTATGAAATGTGCGCCAGACAGACACGAAAAGTATTGATTTTACGAGTACGTGACACAAAGGGTTTGTGGTCGCAGACAAAACTGGCATCCAGTCACCACCTTCACACTGTTGAAATACCACTTCCAATGAGTAGTATTAGAAGTG
>JAPXFY010006206.1:0-13211 GCA_030674185.1 Monoplex corrugatus | reverse complement strand
AAAAAAAAATTTTTTGACTATTACCATTTTTATAAAAGTTCTTTTCTTAGGGAAAAGGTTTTTTAGGGATATTTATATATTGTAAATTTTCCCCTCATTGTCATTTGCGTGTTTTGTGATCGAAAGCCTCATAAACTTTGATGAACCCCATTTACGGATTTGCCATATATGTCGGGGTATTTTATCCCCGTTTTTAAAGGGGGAAATGCCCATAGTACTCGTTTAATGCGATCGTTGTGGTCTTTTTCCTCTCTTTCTCTCTCTCTCTGTCTCTCTTCTCTCTCTCTGTCTCTTCCTCCCCCTCTTCTCCCTATTTGTTTATCTCTCTGTTTTCTTACCTCTATCTATCCAAATATGTCTATATCTATTAATTTATCTATTTATATTACCAGTCTATTAGCTAGTAGCTATCTACCCATCTATTTTCTATCTATCCATACCCCTCTCTTCTCTCTCTCCCTCTCCCCCTTCACTCTCTTCCCCTCCTTTCTCTCTCCCTCTGTTCTCCCCCTATTTATTTATCCTCGTTTTTTTTCCATCTATCTACCCATATATGTTATTTATTCACTATTTATATTATCAATATATCTGCTAGCTAGCTTATCTCCCCGTCTTTTTTCTATTATCCATATCCCTCTCTCTCCCCCCTTTCCCCCTTTTTTCCTCTCTTCCTCTCTCTCTCTTTCTCTCTCTCTTCTGTCTGTCTTTTCCCCCCCCGCCCCCAATGCACCAGAGAAAGCTGTGTGTGAGTGTTACCTTTGTTCCTCCAGACTGTCCTCTGTGAACCCAGAACACTCTAAGAAGCCCCCAGTTTTGTTCAATTGCCCATTATTCTCGCCCTACCCAATTTTTTCTTAAAAAAGGATTAATATCGCCCGGAGGAGGTTTCTGTGTATTAATACTGTATGATTTAACCCTTTAACTCCCGCACCCTATCCACCAACGGAAAAAAACTTAACCATTTGACTTCCTCACCCTATCCCCCATTTTTTGTCGGTGAGGGAGTCAAAAAAGTAAGTTATTGCTTCGCTAGCAGGTTAAAAAAATAGGAATAGGTGGACAGTTACAGGCGGGCAAAGGGTTAAAAAAAACTGTCCTTTTTTAAAAAATTGTGTCGGGGTTGTAAAAAATGTTGTTGTTTTTTGGGGGGGGATGTTGTTGTTTTAGTTGTTGTTGTTTTTGTTTTTGTTTTGTTGTTGTTCTTGTTTTTCTTGTTGTTGATGTTTGGGGGGAGCTTTTCTTTCAACTTCATGATAATCGTACTTGAAACCCCATTCCCAATACGGGGTAAGTCTTCGTGCTGTAGCTTTTATTGTTATTTTTTGCCAAAAATCTGATTGATTTTTGCTTGTGCGATATGTAATCAAAAACTAAAAACAAACAAAAAAAAAAAACGTACTGCCCCCCCGCGTTCAAGAAAGGGGAAACCCAGAAAAACATTGAAATAATCAGAACAGAAAATTTAATATAAAAAAAAAAAACCCGGGGCAAAGGTTTGGCCAACTGGCCTTTGTCACTTGTAAGCGTATGACAACAAAGGACAAACAGTCTCTGGTTTTTCGATTCAAGTGCACGGGGCGCGCGCACACACACACACACACACACACACACACACACACAACACACACACAACACACACACATGCGCGCGCGCGCTTACATAAATATACAAACGTGTGTGTGTTTGTGTTTTGGTTGTTTGTTGTTTGGTTGTTTTGTGTGTGTGTTGTGTTTTGTGGTGTGTGTGTGTGGGGTGTGTGTGTGTGTGTGTGTGTGTGGTGTGTGTGTGTGTGTGTTGTGTGGTGTGTGGTGTGGTGTGTGTGTGTGTGCGCGCGTTTATATGTATGTATATATGGGTGTTTTATATACATGTGTATATAACATACATATAAATATATTTATATATATATATATATATGTGTGTGTGTGTGTGTGTGTGTGTGTGTGTGTGTATGTGTGTGTGCGCCGCGCGCGCGTTTATATGTATGTATATAGGGTGTGTTTATTTTATTGTGTGTGTGTGTGTGTGTGTGTGGTGTGTGTGTTGTGTGTGTGTGTGTGTGTGTGTGTGTGTGTGTGTGTGTGTGTGTGTGTGTGTGTGTGTGTGTGTGTGTGTGTGTGTGTGAGAGAAAAGAGAGAAATCGAAGTTACGTAAAAATGCTCCATGATTAGTTTGTTAAGGAAATTACGATGAGATGTAATGCTCAAAAGAAGAATAATCTATTGGACTTTTTTCTCTAATCTGTAGGACGGCTGAAGGGAAAGCACCACATCTGCTGACTGAATCTCATTGATCATGAGTGGGGAATAAAGTCAAATAAACGAATCAGTCAGTCAGTCTAGACAACGCTTAATACTATTGCTTAAACCACAGATACTTGCTAACACAATTCTCTGTCATAACAAAGTATCTACAGGATAATGGGATTCAGTAAGTATGTTACTGTGTCCGTTTCCGAAGACGGTCGTTTCCTTAATTATCCTGTCCACATTCCATCCACACCATCATGCTGGAAGTTTGCGCATGTTGAGCGACACTAGTTCTACCTCCTGTCTGTGCACCATGTACATCAAACGCCCAGACACCGTAATGACTCGTAATGGCTCTCGTCCTTATTGGCTTACCATTCTCTGTTAATGCTGCAAGTCCCAGTTCAACTTATCTGCAGCAGGAGGAAATTAAAGTGATGTGATCCAGCACAGTCTTGAGTTTGAAACCGTCTGTGTGGAAAGTATTTCTTGGTTATTCAAATACAAGACTGTCTGTAGAATTCTGTAACTGGCAAAATGTTGGGGTTATAAAGATCTACTGTCTTACATATCATAATCGATCCGTCCTGTTCTCTGGAAACTGGCTTTATGTTGTTCTGAAAAGAGTAATTTGGATGGGGAAGGAATCCAGTCCCCACAACATTCTGTGAAAATCAACATCAATTTCCATCAAAGTGCTGCGGGAGGACTTAAGTGTTAATGCAGAGGAAATTTTGCAGAATGATGCTTGCCTTAGCTGATAAAGATGTTCAGAGCACAAGTGCATCTAAGTTTGCTTTACGAATGCTCTTATTCGTGAAAACATTTTCGCCCATGGAAGTTGAGAAGCGAACTGTGCGCTGTTGTGGCGCTAGTTTTGGTTTGCTGCGAGTGCATATAGGAAGTACACAAGAAATGCTCCAGGCTTTATCTGAATTATTTATGTTGGTTTTACGGGTAATTGGCAACTCAGGATGTTTAACGTGTTTGGGAAGCAAACTGTGTGCTGTTGTGTAGGCACCAATTTTTGTGCTCGCTGCGATTATATATTTTCAAATTTATGTTCGGAGGTGCTCACAAGAGTGCGAAGGGTGGGCCAGTGTGTCTGGAAAGCCAACTGGATGTTGTTGGATAGGCACTGAATCTGCATTCGTTTCAAGGGTAATTTTTTTTAATTCATGTGCGGAAGTACGTTGGTATTTCCCAGAAAAGGGTAACTCAGGTTGTTCAATGTTATGCGCATGTGTGATGATGTTATGTAACAGTTTGACGTGGAAATTTTTCATAAGTTTTTGGTATAATTAATTGGATGGTTGTTCCGTTAGAATAATTTTCCGGTGATTTACACCAGCATACCAGAGCATTTTATGTTCATTGTTGGTACAGATAAGTGTATAATTATTACATAAGAAAGAAGGAGATGTCAGTCAATGGTACGTCGCAAACATTTTTATGAGTAATTTCTGGTGAGAAGAAAATAGTTTGTGTCAAGAAGATGGATCATTTTCATTTAACCCATGCAATTGTTAATTTCTGGATTTCAGGCTAACGTTTTCCCTTTGATGGATTAATATGAATGGATAAAGGGAATACGAGATGAAACTTGCCGTCAATGTAGCAAAACATCACTAATTTATGGAAAAAGGAAAATGTGCCGTAGCGTTCAAATATGCTGTGACCCTGTTTTCATGGCTTGCTGCAGACGGTTAGGCAGAGTTTGGGACCTTTTCGTATTTCCATTTTATTTTTTCAAATCTTATCTTAATTAAACTAAGCGATTCAATTAGAAAGCTAAAGTGCAGTTCTGCTGTGTGTATAAAGGGTAGGGGTCTACGTTAACCCTCCTGTGCAGGGTGTTGCCGGCACGAGGGATCTGGCCTATGGCAAATCTTCATGAAGAGTTTAGACGTCAGTTTCCTGATAACCAGCGTCCCAAAATGAGTTTACGTAATTATACACGAAAAATGATATGTGTGTGTTACGAGTCAAGTGCACCACCACACAAACACCACACCAAACCAACACACACACAACACACCACCCACACACACAACCACCACACCACACACACCACACAAAGACACCACATAACCACACACCCCAACAACACACCCACACATACACACCCACACACACACACACCCACACACACACCACACCACACACACACAGTATCAGGTATCGTTTAAGCCCACACAAATATCACTATCCTCGGGGTTTTTTAATATTATTAATATTGATTTGTTATGATTTATTTCAAATACTGGGTATCCAGTTAGAGGACCACAAGCGGGTGAAAGATGCACTACACTATGTAAATACGAGGGAAAAGTCCCATGTGGATAGATAGGTAAGGCAGGAAGCGCCAGCATGAAGAGATAAAAGTTTTACTCGTTATGGAGTAAAGGGGGTTAAGGATTAGAAAACCCCGTTTGGTTTTCTAAAAGAGCATTTGTGCGCTCGGAATAATTTCACATGCTAAACACCGTGATAATTATGGAAAAAACCCCAAATGACCATGACATCGCAAAACCCAGCCTATTAAGGATTTGAGTTTCCATTAATCTAAGGGTTCAATAAGTATTGTCTTTTTTTTGCACAGTCAAAAAAGGAGATGCAAATGATGAAATGGTCTGCGATCATCCCCGGTGAGGCACAGGGTTAAATAGATTGGGCTCAGAAAAAAAAAACAGGGACAATGAGTTTTTTAAAAAAAAAACAGACGGGAGTTTGGGTTTCTTTAGTGAAAAGAGAGGAGAGTGGGTTTCTCTGAAATAAAGAAGAGAGTGGGGTTTTTTTGGGGGAAAACAAGAGGAAGGGGGGTTCCATAGAGAAAAAGGGAAAGAGGTTCTTTTGGAAAACAGGAGAGGGTTCATAAGAGATGGGGTTGCTTTGGGAAAACAAGGACAGTGGGGTTCCATAGAGAAAACAGAGGAGACAGAGGTTCTTTTGGAAAACGGGAGAGGGGTTCTCAAACAAAACAGAAAAGGGGGACCCTTTGCCAAAAACAAATGAGGATTTTAAAGAAAAAGAGGGAGGGAGGTCCGTAGCAAACAAGCGGGGGGGCCCCTAAAAAAAAAAGAGGAAAAGGGGGGCCTATAGAAAACAAGGAAAAGGGGGGGGGCCCCTTTAAAAAACAGAGGAAAAGGGGGTCCTTAAGGAAAACTAAGGAGAAGGGGGTCCTTATAGAAAACTAAGGAGAAGGGGGTTCCTTTAGAAAAAAAGGGGGGGGGGGTCCTTATAAAAGCAAAGGAAAAGGGGATCCTTATAGTAAAAAAGAAAAGGGGGGTATTAAAAAAAAAGGGAGAGGGGCCTTATAAAAAACAAAGGAAAAGGGAGTCCTTATAGAAAAAAAAGGAGAAGGAGGTCCTTATAGTAAACAAGGAGAAGGGGGGTCTTTATAGAATGCAAAGGAGAGGGGGCCTTATAGAAATCAAAGGAAAAGGGGGTCCTTATAGAAAAAAGGGAGGGGGGGGCCCTTTATAAAAAAAAAAGGAAAAAGGGGGTCCTTATCGAAAACAGAGGAACGGAGGACGTAAAACGATAAGAGACAGGCCTTACAAAAAAAAAAAAAGAGGGGGGTTTTTAATTTTTTTTTTTAAAAAAACGAAGGAGAGGATGGTCCTTACAACAATGGGAGGGAGGGTCCAAAGAGAAAATGAGAAGGGCCCCTAGGAGAATACAGGGAAAATGGGGGTCTTTACAAAAAATCAGGAAAGGTTTTTTTAAAGAAAAATGGGGGGTGGTGTCCCTTGAGAAAAAGGGGAGAGGAATGTCTTTAAAGCAAACAAAGGAGAAGGGGGTTCTAAAAGAGAAAAAGAGAGTTCTAGAGAAAAGAAGAGGGTGCATCGGGAGTTTTTTTGGGGATCTGGGGGAGGCATATGGAAAATTTTCGAGTGCGATGAAACTTTATACGTTTTTTTTTGTAAAGGGTTTTATCAAATTTGGAAGGGATAAAACAGTTTTTTGAACGTTTCTCAGTCCCAAAAGGGGGTTTTAATCACTTTTCGCAGTCGTCAATCCACATGGTTTTTAAGCTCTTCGCTGCCCCACCCGGGCTGTTTGATATTTTAAAAGTAAATGACCTCTGAAATCATGGTGCAAAATAGTGTTGACAATGAAGCAGTGTATCCTTCAGTGTCCCCGAACGCCCCTTCCGTTAACTTATGGGTAAATGCCGTCCCAGGCCACCCTATTGCCCCCTTTGGCCATCTTTATTTACAGAACAAGACAACGGAAAAAGTACTCTCCTCCCCTGTACTGTTCAGACAGTGTAAAGACTTGAGTAGGGCAAAGGGATTATTTGTTTTACCCCCCCCTATTTAAAGCTGCAATTCCCTCCCGTTTAAGTGAACTCTCTTGAGAAAGTCTAGAATTTTTGTTAGGAAAGTCTTGGGTTTTTCCTGGTTAATGGGTCCCCGGTCCGGGATGAGCTGGTATGGGGTTACAAAAAGGACCGTCCAACTTGGAACACTTGAGGTAAAAAATGTTTTTTTTGGTTTTAGGTGATACTCGTATACGGACAATTCTGTGCGTACTCCACCCAAATCTTCCCGCAATTTCTACAAACTTTTTTAGCCTGCCCAAAAAAACCCCATGTTTTGCAGACTTTCGAATTTCAAGACGTTTTTATCAAGGATAGTTGCATTAGGTCCCCCTGGACCATCCTACACCTACCCCGAAATTCTACGGTGAATGGGAAGGGGAAGTGGGACCATGAAACTCTTAAGCTTAACCAAAAAATGATTGAAGCATTGACTGATCAGTGACACACCATTTTTAAATTTGTTGTGGGTAGGGTTGAAAGGGAAACCCCTCATATCTTTATCCACAGCTCTATAAAATAATTAAAACAAGTAAAAAAAAAAAAAACCACAGCCCCCGAAACCCCGTAGCCGCATGAAGGATAAAACCCACGACCTCCCATTATCAGTATATTCTGATCAGCTGAGCAAACGGGAAACACTGAAGTAATGGAGATGGCGGAACTGATGGAATGGCCACCTGATGATTTGGGGGTTGTGAGCTATTACCACAGTCCCCAACACATGTCTTTGGTTCCCCTCAGGGGGAAAAGGCGCTGTAGGGGGGGAAAGCATTTCCAAAGGGGATGCTTTTAAAAAGCGGGGGTGTTGAGGGGTGTCAGGAAAACTAGGTCTTTCGGGAAAGGTGGAGATACAGGAGAGAGTTGGATGATTATAGGGACACAGGACAGAGAAGTGTGCTATTGCGTATGGGTTTTTTGTTTGTTGTTTTTGTTTGTTTGTTTTTTTGTTTGTTGTTTGTTCGTTTGTTCTTTGTTTGTTTTTTGTTTGTTTGTTTGTCCTAAAGGTCAAGCTGAGGGTCGAAGATAAGGGCAGGGTAAAGTTGCATTTTGGTAACAATAACCGGGATATGATTTCAGTTCAACCCTTGGAGCTGCATGTTTCTCCTCCCCTTCTCTCTCTCTCCCCTTCTCTCTTCTTCTCCTCTCTCTCTTTTTGTCTTTTTTTCTTGTTTTTTGTTAATTGTAATGTAATACGTAACGTTTTAAATTTTGTGTTAACAGCCCTTTACACTTCACAATTACCCAAGTATATCCTCTGTCTCACACACCACAACACACCCCCAAAACACACCACACACACACAACACACACACACAACACACACACACACATTCTTCTCTCTCTCTCCTCTCTCCTCTCTCACGCGTGCGGGCGCAAGAGATAAAACCCATTGCACTTACAATTCCCCAAAGTCGCATCCTCTGTCTGAACACCACACACACACCCCACACACAAACACCCCCAACACCCCCACAAAACACACACACAACCACACCCCCCCAAAAACCAACACCCCCCCCGTCACAGGTCAAACGGTCCCTTTCCCACTTCACAATCATGCCCGAGCAGAACATGCGCCCAAAAATTTTGCACGGGTGTCTGACAGAAGACGGAAACTTTTCTTTTTCCGATCAGGATGCGGGTTTAGTGTCTGCACGTCTCAACCCAATGTCTACAACAGCCCGTATTCTGCTGTCCCCAGGATAAATTTTTCCCTGTAAAAACTTTGCATAATATTTGATTGGGAGATGAGACTTACTAAGATCGGGTCTTTGAACGGTGACGGGAACAGTCTTTCATTTACTTTTTTCCCCGTGCACGCCCTTCCCCCTCCCCGCTCCCACCCCCACCATCAAAAGTTTGCATCCCATCCGCACCCCCACGATCAAAAGTTTGCACAGAAGTAATCTTTACGATCTCCAAAATATATCGA
Source organism: Monoplex corrugatus (assembly GCA_030674185.1). Classification (NCBI taxonomy): domain Eukaryota; kingdom Metazoa; phylum Mollusca; class Gastropoda; order Littorinimorpha; family Ranellidae; genus Monoplex; species Monoplex corrugatus. Next base: position 4,702 of record JAPXFY010006206.1, on the reverse strand, counting down.
TGAGAGTTCAACATTATCATCTTTCGATAAAAACATACCATCACAGAAATGAACTTAATAGTGTTTTAATAAAGAGTACCAACAGAGAAGGACATGTTTAAGCTTTGAAAAATGTTTGTGTGTGTGTGTGAGACTTTGTCCAAAAGAAGTAAATGTTGAAAATAAAAGAAATGACTGGTTGACAAAATCGTTCAGTTAGCAAATCATGGAAACGAGTGAGCACACATGCACAGAGAGAGAAAAAGATGGAGAGACAGACAGACAGACAGAGACACAGAGAGAGACACAGAAGAAGACAGAGAGAGAAAGACACAGAGAGACGAGACACACAGAGAGAGAAGAGAGACACAGACACACAGAGAGATAGACAGACAGACAGACGACAGAGACACAGAGAGAGACAAGAGAGAGAGACAGAGAGAAAGAGAGAGAAGACAGAGAGAGAAGAGAGACACAGACAGAGAGAGAGACAAACAGACAGACAGACAGAGAGAAGAGAGACAGACAGACAGACAGGAAGAGACAAACAGAAAGACAGAGTAGGAGAGAAAGAGTGAGAGAGACAGCGTAAAAGAGAGAGAAAGAGAGAGAGTGGTGTAGACAGATAGAGAAGCTAAACGAAGTCAGACTTTCCCCCATTCCCCGTATGAATTAGGTCTGTGGTTCAGCGAAGCCTGGAACATCCAGTTTGAAGTAAACACAATCAACGATCGTAGGAGTCTGACAAAGCAGATGTCTGCTAAATGGCTTTCGCGCTGAGAGAAAAATTTGATGGAGACAGACTGATCGGGTGACCAAAAAAAACAGAGCAGCGTGTGTACTCGTGCACACAGAATGCACTCTCCAGACACCCCTGCACATGTACATACTCAGCCAACACATTAACAGCAACTACGAAACAGTAACAAATATATTCCAAATATTGTTTTCATTCCCGAGACTATCTCCCTTGGCGTTGCATCAAAAATCATGAATAATTGTGTCAGACCCGCTACAGTCAACAGGACCTACACTTCATTTGCCCCCAGATCAGAATGCTGTTGTTAAGACTCCCTAGTCAGTATCTGTGTCTAAACGGGAAAACAAAGATGTCAAAGATATATTATTTCAAAAAACGACTGAAAAGTAATAAGACTGAAATTTCAATAAGGAGAGTTTCAATAATAATAACAACAATAATGACATTTATACATCGCAAATATCGAATATAAATCAAATATCAAAGCGTGCATTTTCATCATCCCCCCAAAGCATTTACTCGCAATGACAAAACTCAAGGTACAAAACAACACACAAACCCGGCAGAAGGAGGATAGTAGGACAAAAGGGTGGGCACATAGGAGGGGAAAAACTGCTGGACAGGAAAGTATGTCTTCAAGCTCGACTTGAAGGAAGACAGACTATGTGACTATCGAATAACCAGGGAAGCTCATTCCAGCTGTATGGACCAAACACGGAAAAACAGGGGTGACCGACTGTAAAACATCTGTATCGAGAAAATGTGTAAACAAGAAGTATCAGAAGCAGAACAAAGATGTCGGGCAGAGGTGTACATTTCGAGGTGGTCTCAAAGATAAATAGACGCAGCACTATTGATACACTAGTAGCATAAGGTATTGATTTTGTATGAAATTCTTTGAGAAAGAAACAACTAGTAGAGAAATGAAGCAAGGAGGTGATATGTTCAGGTTTCTTTTTAAGAAGACCAAAATGGGCCGCAGATTTCTGAATATGCTGGAGGCATGCGATAGAAGATGCAGGCAAGCACACAACAGACTTACAATAATCGATACGAGACAAGACAAGAGAAGTAGCGAGTTTTATATACTGCTGAAGTTGAAAGATAACGCCGAACAGAACTTGAAACGCCTCAGTTGACAGTAACACGAGCGCAATAGGTACAATCAGCAGCTGATCCATCAAATGTCGTCTCAAAGGATAATCCAGTCCATCATCAAAGATGGTCACAACACTGGAACACACAAAAAGCACTCAAAACTTCCAAATGACAATAATAATATCAGAGTTGAAATACACAGCTGCTTCTAGGCGAGTGATCATTCTCCCTTCTCGTGACTGAAACCTCAAAAAAGGACTAAGATTTCAATATTTACTGAGCTTTCAATAGTAAATGGGACTTCTGTAACAAGCGATATTTCACTGATGACTGAGATTTCGTTATGATTAAGACTTCAATATTTACTGAGATTTTTTAATAATGAAAGCTATTTCAAAAGAACAGCTTGCTAAACTCATGTTAGTCAGTATCACACACACACCCACACACACACACACATACACACACACACACGCATACACACACACACACACACACACACACGCACACACACACACATACACACACGCACACACACACACATACACACACACACGCACGCACGCACGCACACACACACATTAAACTAAACACAACGAACAAACAAAAACTAGATCATACCCGTTCCAACGCATGTACTACTTAAGTCTGTAACAAATTGACTCCAGAGTATATGCTCACATGAAAATACACACACACACACACACCACACACCACACACACACACACACACACACACACCACACACACACACACACACACACACATACACACACACATATACTCACTCACTCACTCACTCACTCACTCCATGACGTCAGTAGCCAAACTTAAAGCAGACCCAAAGAACTAGTAACGAGTGTGGGCGTGACAAGCAACTGTCTGCTGACGGGATCTGCCATCTGCTAACTGGCTTCACGTTGATGCAAAAATAGTTAGCAGATTGAGTTAGGTCATTGGGAAAGACTACGATCCAAATTGGTGCGGGCTGGCTGATCCTGATGATACAGCCATAGACTCGAGATCTGATTAATCGAGTGTAATCCCTGCACGCAACATAAGAACTGGCACATTGAGTTAGGTCAGTGGAAAAGCTGTCACAAACTAGCAGACTAAGTTAGGTCACTGGAAAAGCTATCACAAACTAGCAAACTGAATTAGGTCAGTGGAAAAGCTGTCACAAACTAGCAGACTGAGATAGGTCACTGTAAAAGCTGTCACAAACCAGCAGACTGTGTTAGGTCGGTGGAAAAGCTGTCATAAACTAGCACACTGAGTTTAGGTCACTGTAAAAGCTGTCACAAACTGGCAGACTGAGTTAGGTCACTGGAAAAGCTGTCACAAACTGGCAGACTGAGTTAGGTCACTGGAAAAGCTGTCACAAACTAGCAGACTGAGTTAGGTCACTGGAAAAGCTGTCACAAAACTGGCAGACTGAGTTAGGTCAGTGGAAAAACTGTCACAAACTAGCAGACTGTGTTAGGTCACTGGAAAAGCTGTCACATCCGGAGCATGGAAGCGGGTCTTCAAATGGAGCGGATGACTGGGAGTGCACAGCAGATTTTCCAGAATGGAACAGAACATCTAGATATCATTAATAAGACCGGATATGGTTCTCCGCTTTTATTAAAACAAATCATTCTGATCGAACTCACTGTGTCGTATGAATTTAGAACGGAGGAAGTCCATATCTACGAGACTGAAAAGCAGTCTAGCTAGCAACTTGAGGGAATCCGACTTCCAAGCCAAAGATCCTCGCCATATGGGTTGGAGCAAGGCAGGTTGGGTGGCTCATCACCAAAAAGAGTGAGTGAAAAAAACTTTCGATATTTCTGGAAAAGGGATTACCAGAGCCATAAAGGCAATGGCAGAAACAACTGAAAATGGTTTCAGCTGGATTGGTCGAGGAGGAACAAATGTGAACTTCATAAAATAAAAGTTCCGTACATGCAGCAGGTGTCCGATAGCTAAGTGGTAAGACTTTTGCACAAGGGTGACGACCTTGAAGCGCTCGACTGTTTAGGAAGCGCGGGGGTTTAAACCCAAGTAAAGGAAAAAAGAAAAGAATGACGACAGCAGAAGGGCGCAGAGGAATGATCTTGATGCTACCCCGTCCCCCTTTGGCCAAAATACTTGCTTTAGGGGGAGCTTTCCTCTGAGGATATTCTCCATACAGTTTCTTGTACTGGCCTTTTTACTGCCATCCTTAAGCCCCGTCATTCTGGTGGTGACATTATAATAATTCATTGGTACCATTCAAACCTTGCGAGTGCGAAGGCTTTTGCTAAGCTGAGTCTGCTTTTAATTACCGGCAGATCTGGATAGAGTACACGTGGAAATGTCTTAGTGTGGTCACTCCCTCTTGAGCGAACTCCGAACTGCAGTAACACTCACATACAATACACGCGCACATCACGCAAATCTAGAAAAAAAAATTAAGTACACACATCGGTACATGCGTGCACATAATAATTATGCCGCTGATGTTGACCATTCTGCCAAGGTCATCACGGATGGTGGTGGTAAAAAAAACTGAATAAAAGTGTATAAACGTAACTAAATTGACTAAAACATACATAAAAATGACCTGATTTACTTAAGATTTCTTTTTCACATCACAAATCCTCAGAAAAAAATGCTGTCAATACATGTTCTCAATTATCAATCTAACAGAAATTATGTAAGATTTATAGAACACGTGTAAACGAAAGGTCCAACAACGCAGAAAACGACAGGAAGAAATGACAAAAAGGAAATGAGCAAGGCAGAAACAAAGAGACAGAAAAGAGGAAATGTCTAACAGAATTTCCCGGTGAGGAACTAAACTATACTGAAAGAGTCCCGCAATCCGGGCCACAAAACACA
>JAPXFY010006205.1:10000-13215 GCA_030674185.1 Monoplex corrugatus | reverse complement strand
GGGAAGAAAACGAGAGACAGAGACAGGAGGGACAGAGAAAAGAACAGAGAGAGACAGAGAGAAAGAGGTAGAGACAGATAATACACGAAAGAGAGAGGGAGAAAGAGAGAGAGAGACAGAGACAGAGACAGAGACAGAGAGATAGAGACAGAGACAGAGACAGAATGAGTGATCCCATGTGTTTTCCATCACCAACTTAAAAATAAAAAACAACTAGCTGAAGTGTTTGTGGGGCTGAAGCAACACGTAGAGACATTGCTCTTTCTCTCTCCGTTCAATTTTTATCGTTCATTATGACGTATATCTGGATGCTTCTTCTTGTGGTAATACACATTTTCTTCGTAAGGTTAGCCACAAGTTTAAAAGTATTGCCATGATGGATCGTTAGGGTGTGTGTGTGTGTGTGTGTGTGTGTGTGTGTGTGTGTGTGTGTGTGTGTGTGTGTGGTGTGTGTGTGTGTGTGTGTGTGTGTGTGTGTGTGTGTGTGTGTGTGTGAGCGAAAAAAAGAGAGAGTGAGAGAGAGACAGAGACAGAGATACAGAGAGAGACAGAGACAAAGAGACATACAGACACAGAGAGAGAGAGAGAGAGAGAGAGAGGAGAGAGAGAGAAAGAAAGAGTGAGTGAGACACAGAGACAGAGACAGAGATACAGAGAGAGGACAGAAACAAAGAGGACAGACACAGAGAGAGAGAGAGAGAGGGAGACAGACAGACAGACAGACAGAGCCCAGATAGACAGAGACCTATACACACATATGGACACCACAAAACACACACACACACACACACACATACACACACATACACACACACACACACACACACACAAGCGCGTGCATGCACACACGTATTTGGGAGAGAGGGAGAGGAAAGACAGACAGACAGAGACAGATAGAAAGACAGACAGAAAGAAAGAGACAGACAGAAAGAGAAAGAGAGAGACAGACAGAGAGAGACACAGACAACGAGAGAGAGAGAGAGAGGCAGATAGAGAGAGGGGCACAGAGAGAGAGAGAGAGGCAGAGACAGACACAGAAACAGAGACATAGTAGAGACAGAGAGATAGAGAGACAGAGAGAGAGACAGAGAGAATGATTGATCCCATGTGTTTTCCATCACCAACTTAAAAATAAAAAACAACTAGCTGAAGTTTTTCTGTGGTGCTGAAGCAACAAGTAGAGGACATTGCTCTTTCTCTCTCCGTTCAATTTTTATCGTTCATTATGACGTGTATCTGGATGACTTCTTCTTGTGGTAATACACATTTTCTTCGTACGGTTAGCCACAGGTTTAAGTGTTGCCATGATTTATCGTTCGGGTTTGTGTGTGTGTGGTGTGTGTGTGTGTGTGTGTGTGTTTTGTGTATGTGTGTGTGTGTGTTTTGTGTGTGTGTGTATGTGTGTGTGTGTGTGTGTGTGTGTGTGTGTTTGTGTGTTTTTTGTGTGTGTGTGTGGGGTGTGTGTGTGTGTGTGTTTTGTGTTGTGTGTGTGTGTGTGTGTGTGTGGATGCGAAAAAAAGAGAGAGTGAGAGAGAGACAGAGACAGAGATACAGAGAGAGACAGAGACAAAGAGACATACAGACAGAGAGAGACAAAGAGACATACAGACAGAGAGAGAGAGAGAGAAAGAAAGAGTGAGTGAGACACAGAGACAGAGACAGAGATACAGAGAGAGACAGAAACAAAGAGACAGACAGAGAGAGGAGAGAGAGAGAGGAGAGAGAGAGAGAGGGAGACAGACAGACAGACAGAGACAGATAGACAGAGACAGATAGACAGAGACAGATAGACAGAGACAGATAGACAAAGACTATAACACACATATGATCACACACACACACACACACACATACCCCACACACACACACACACACACACACACACACACACACACACACACACATACACACAAGCGCGTGCATACACACACGTATTTGGGAGAGAGGGAGAGAAAGACAGACAGACAGAGACAGAGAGAATGAAAGAAAGAAAGAAAGAGAGAGACAGACAGAAAGAGAAAGAGAGAGACAGACAGAGAGAGACACAGACAATGAGAGAGAGAGAGAGGCACACAGAGAGAGGGGGGCACAGAGAGAGAGAGAGAGGCAGAGACAGACACAGAGACAGATACATAGATAGAGACAGAGAGACAGAGAGATAGAGAGACAGGAGAGAGAGACAGAGAGAATGATTGATCCCATGTGTTTTCCATCACCAACTTAAAAATAAGAACAACTAGCTGAAGTGTTCTGTGGTGCTGAAGCAACAAGTAGAGACATTGCTCTTTCTCTCTCCGTTCAATTTTTATCGTTCATTATGACGTGTATCTGGATGACTCCTTCTTGTGGTAATTACACATTTTCTTCGTAAGGTTAGCCACAGGTTTAAGTGTTGCCATGATGGATCGTTAGTGTGTGTGTGTGTGTGTGTGTGTGTGTGTTGTGTGTGTGTGTGTGTGTGTGTGTGTTGTGTGTGTGTGTGTGTGTGTGTGTGTGTGTGTGTGTTTGTTTGTATTGTGTTGTGTGTTGTGTTTGTGTGTGTGTGTGTTTGTGTGTTTGTGTGTGTGTGTGTGTTTGTGTTTTTGTGTGTGTGTGTTTGTGTGTGTGTGTGTGTGTGCATGTGTGTGTGAGAGAGAGAGGGGAGAGAAAAGAGAGAGAGAGTGAGAGAGAGACAGAGACAGAGATACAGAGAAAGACATAGACAAAGAGACAGACAGACAGATACAGAGAGAGAGTGAGTGAGTGAGAGACAGAGACAGAGACAGAGATACAGAGGGAAGCAGAGACAAAGAGACAGACAGACAGAGACAGAGAGGACAGAGACAGATAGACAGACAGATAGACAGATCTATACACACATACTCACACACACACACACACACACACACACACATACACACACACACACACACACACACACACACACACACACACACACACACACACACACACCTAACGATCCATCATGGCAACACTTAAACATGTGGCTAACCTTACGAAGAGACATGTGTGTGTTGAGAGAGAGAGAGAGAGAGAGAGAGAGAGAGAGAGAGAGAGAGAGAGGATGAGAGAGAGGAGGAGAGAGAGAAGATGATGATGATAATGATGATGGCTATTAACCTTACATCATCGTCATTGTCTTGGTCGTGATCACCATGTAGATGCAGTAGTATACTGCTACCATCACTATCACTACCACACCACTACCACCACCA
>JAPXFY010006204.1:0-13220 GCA_030674185.1 Monoplex corrugatus | reverse complement strand
CTGTCCACGCCTCACACCCGAAAACAGTTTGGTTCTATAAAACTTTCGGGGACTCTTTTCCTGATGTTAATTATGGGATTTGTTGGTAAAACGCTTGTCATCTTCTTGAAGCTTTTTTGGCTTGGCCGATTCTGCCGGTTATTTCTAGTCAACTGCTGTCTGATGAAATGATCGTTCCGGGTATTTGAACTTTTTAACCTGTGTCACGAAGGGTTGTGCCATTTGCTGTTATTTTCATAGGGGATTTCATGTTTTTTACTGATCCCATGACTTCAGTCTTCCTGCTGTTTTTTCCAACCCTTCCCTTTTGTTTTCCCTATTTCTAGTATATTCAAAAGGGTTTTTGTAGTCCCTTTCATTTTCTGCAATTAGCACGGTGTCATCTACTATCGAATGTTGTTTATCATTTTCCCTCCAACCTTTAATCCGGGGTCTTTTTCTGGGTTTCTCTGATGTTTTCACTGTAAAGTAAAAAACAATCTGGTGAAAAAACGCAATCCTGTCTGACTCCTCTTTTGCAGCTGTTTTTTCCCAGTTTTTTGTTCCCGATCGGCCTTGGTATAGTTTAAAAAAGCATAAATATAAATCCTTATTCATCTCAATTGTCTATCTATATATTCTTAGGAGTATATGGCATTAATATTCTTTTCCCTTCCACAAATCCCCACCGTTCTCCTCATTTCTCGTTTGAATTCTATTTCTTTCCTACATGATTATTCTTAACAGGATTTTTGTTACATGACTCATCAAAATGATTGTGCGATGGAGTTCGCATTCATAGCCCCCCGCTTTTTTGGGAATGCAATGAAATTGATTTTTACATATCTTTGGGGGTTTTTCCAGCGTCGAAAAATTTTGCTCAAGGGGACTTTATTTTTTCATTCGAAATTCCTCCAGGGGTTCAATCATTCTGAATAATGTTTTGGTCCTGGGGGTTTTTCCCGGTTTCATCTTTTTCAGTGCTGCTCTAACTTTACTTCATTATGGGGCGTACTTCAAAGTTTTTTTTTTTTAATGTGTTCTTTGTTTTTGTCATCCCAAAAAGGTCTTTAATGTACCTCCCCTCTTCTAAATTTTGTCTTTCTTTCGAATTTTAAACAACCAGATGATGTGCATGATTTTTCCTTCAATTTTTTCTTACATACCCTGATGACCGTTTTGTTTCGGTCTTCTATTTCTTTGCATTTTTGTTCACCAAGCATCCTTAGCTTCATTGCACCACCCTATTTCTTTGTTTATCTTCCTGTAATCTCCTATTTTTCCCTTTTCCCTCCTCCTTTCCTCCATCAAGCCTGAAATTTCAGTAGTCATCCAATTTTTTTGCTTTTCTACTGCCTTAGGGATTTCTTCGCAAGCTTCATTTATCGAATTTCTCAAATTTTTCCATTGTTCCTCACGTCACCAACGTCTTCCAAGCACGAATTTTTTTTGAACATTACATTAAATTTTGTACGTACACTTCATCTTCTTTAAATCCAAGGTTTAGTTTGATGTTTCTTTTGGTCTTTTTTCCCTTTTTCCCTTTAAATTTTACCTAACCTTCCCACTACAGGATTTTGGTCACTGTTCAGTCTGCGCCTGGTAGTGTTTTAGCTGACAGTAAAGAATTTCTAAATCTTTTTTTTGATCAGGGTGTAGTCAATCTGATTTTTTGGGATTATCTCCTGACCACCCAAATCCATTTTCTTCTATTAGGCTGCTCAAACAGGTTTTCCTACATGAACTCATTTATCTGTGCCCCTTCACAAGTTTTCCCCCCTTTCATTTTGTGTACCAAGGGCCCTGAGGGCCAACAATCCTCTACCCTATCCTTCCCACTTTAGCATTAAAATCTCCCTTATGACTGTAACTTCTTTGATTTACATTACCTTGGCCATCCTAATACTTTGTAGAAGTTGTCGATGTCTTTCCCGATGCTTGCGGATGTTGATGCATATACCTGGATGACGGTGATATCAAATGGTTTGCCTCCCAATCTGACCAGAAAAACTCTGTCAGACACAGCCCAGTATCCCTTAACTGCTTTTGATTTGTCTTTGTCTATTATGATGCCTACTCCTCTTTCATGTGAATTACCACCAGAGTATATCACTGTGTATTCTCCTGATGTTATCATGCCTGCCCCCTTCCATTTCACTTCCCCTAGTCCTAAAATACTAATGTTAAGGCTTTCCATCTCCATTTTGATGTTGTATAATTTTACCTTCTGCAACAGTGTTCTGATGTTCCATGTTGCTATCTTGGTGTTTGTAAGTTTGAGTCTGGGTTTGGGTTTGGTCGCAGTAGCTGGCTGACGGTCTGGTGTCACCTGCGCCGCATGACAGTCCCTACCGGACGAAGGCACCTATTCACGTCGTTATCTTCATTTTCAATCTTTTTTCTGTCCATAATTGTCCTGGGAAAACTACGATGGTGATTTCCCCTTGCCTTCCATCGGTTTTTTTTTCAGGGTTAACTCCCTTAGCCTTATTCTCTCCCGAGATGTCCACAAGGCAGTGGAGATATTTACTCATAGCTTGGGGATCTGGTTCGTGGGCACCAGGGCGTATCCACACGCCGGTGGGCCTGCATGCCGCACGTCTGGGGGCAGACCTCCTCCGAATCCCTCGAGATTTATCCTGAGTCCGTGAGATGCTTAGTTACCACATGTCGCCAATGAGGAGGCACAACGTAGAGCTTGCTGATGTAGAGGCTATGTACTGACAGGAAGAAACTTACGCAATCTGTTCTTCTTTTCGCATAGCTGCAAGCAGCAGTGCTAGCCAGCGGTGCAGGCTGAAAGTGAGAGGTGATAAGCACGCAGTCACTAGCCGACACACTAGACGCATCACATCCGCCGTTGACATTTTTGCATCACAATACATACCTGCCTATGACATGCATAATAATGATAATTATAATAGTAGTGATGATTATAAATGATGATGATGTAATACTAATAATAATATAATAGAAAATGATGATGATGATGATAATAATAATAGTGATGATGATGATGACAATGGTAATGATACTTATGATGATGATGATTGTAATAATGATATAATAATAAAAGAAATAATAATAACAATGATGATAATAATGATAAAATAATAATTATAATATACTGATGATAATGATAACAATAGTGATGGTAGTAGTAGTAGTAGTGATGACGACGACGACGACGACGATGATGATGATGATGATGATCATCATCATCAAGATAACAACAATAATAACAATAATAACATTTATAAGGCTTTCAAAACAAGTGTGACTGCCCACGATCAAGCAAACAGGAACCAGGAAAAAACAAAACAACAACGCCAGAATAGAATCAGAACGCGTATTTAAATTAATATAAAGTTGATTCAAGAATCAAACCGGGGACGCGGATTCTCATCATTCACCAAAGCAATCACCAACAACGACCAAGTCTCCAGGGCACAAAACCCTACGCAAACTGGGAGGGGGCAGACAGGCGGCAGACAGGCGGGGAGTAGGGCGTGTGACCCATGACCCAAGCCGTTGTTCTCACTACCACACACACACACACACACACACACACACACACACACACACACACACACGCGCGCGCGCACGCACACGCACGCACACATGCACACACAGAGTGTTCTAACATATCTTTTTTCTCTTCGTTCGTTCTTTGATTTAACGTCTGTTCACTATGAGTGATATTTTCTCTTCTCCCTTCGCCTGTGTTACTACTTTTCTCGTTCACTTGCCTGTCGTGCTGTCTCACATACTTTTATTTCCACCAAGACTTCAGACAGGCAAGAAGGCTAATTGGGGTTCAAAGGAGAGATCTAGGAAATGAACTTATGTGTTTACTATTTTTATGCCAGGACAGCCCTGCTCTTCACGATTTGCCGTGGGATCTGTTAGCGTGCGTAGGCCAGGAAGCACTCGGGTGTCTCACTTGTCACCGGGTTCAGTGTTGGCCGCTGCATTCTTTGACACCGTTACTCCCCTCCAAGCGGCTCTGTGTGGACAACTTTTTGAATGTTTGGGCCACTGATGTGGTTATGTTCTCGATGTGTGAGATTGGAGGTCTGCCTTTCCTTTTGTCTCTGCTTTTACTTGATAAATGGCTGCCATGAGGTCTGTGTTTTTGCTACGTGACACATGGCCTATGTATTTTAGTCTTCTCTTGTTGGTGTCTGCTAGTAATTTTCTGGTGGTATCAAATTCTTCCAGGACACTTTCATTAGTTTTTTCCATCCGTCCATTTGACATGTAGTAGTCTCCGATAAAACCACATCTCTCCTGCCTCAATTTTTCTGCCTCTGCTGCCTCAATTCTTCGGCAATCGGCATTCCTGAGAGTCCAGGCTTCGCAGCCATAAATCATGACTGGCCAAATCAATATTTTTTAAAGTTTTTAATTTTCAGGCCATTTGGTGTGCGTTGTCTTACCATATATTGAGTTGGACCAGTTTTTTTGCATTGCCATTCCAGTTCTTATTTTAGTGTCTTTGAAGCAGGTTCCATCGTCGATTTTTACAGAACCAAGATATTTTAACATCTTTAACATTTTCTAAAGGAACTTTAGTAAGATGTAGTGATTGTTTTCAGTGACTTTGCTTCTAATATGTCGCACTTTTGTTTTCTTGGCGTTCAAGTTTAGGCCAGCCTATTTGTCCACTGTATCCACCCTGTAAAGAATTCTTTTCATACTTGTAATATTGTCTGCTAATAGCAAGTATCATCGGCATAGCGGAGGTTTGTAACTTTTTCCTCCTATCGTTATACCCATGCCTTCTACATCATCTCTCATGACTTGTTCCCTGTAGATGTTAGAGATACGGTGAATGGATACAACCTTGTCTAACTCCCTTCTGGATGTTGAAAAACTCACATTTCTGATTGTCCCATCCAACTGTAGCCTTTTGGTTTTATGTAATGAGGCAATCAATGAAATGACCTGTTTAGGAACGCCCATTTTGACCACTGTGTTGAATAACGCGGGTCTGACGCGGTTTTTTTTTTTCGTCTCTTTTCTAAGAACTAGACGTGCAGCTCGATTTTCGGGTTAAGCTGGGGAGAAAACTTGAAACCTGAACGGGAAACGAACCTTGGAACCTCGAGTTTAGTCATCGACAGGCGAACGTCTGAACCATTCTACAATTTTTCTCCTCTTTTGCGCAGTTACGTTTTACCTCAGCTTTAATTCGCTCTAAACTGGACTTTGGCTGCGTAATATATGGGTCTGCGAGAGCGTCGTACCTAAAGACATGGATCCCATTCACCATCAAGGGCTGCGCCTATGTCTTGGTGCATTCAGAACGACACCTGTGTATAGTTTGTATGCGGAGGCAGGAGAGCACTCCCTGAGCAACCGTAGACCGAAACTAAGCTTAAATTTCTGTTTGAAACTGTTCTCTGAACCGGAAAACCCAGCTTACGACTGTGTCTTCAACCCCAGATTTGAAAGTGACTTTGAAAAACATCAAAAAGTGACTCCTCCTTTGAGGCTGCGTATCCGTCCCCATATGGAAAAGGCAGATATAAATTTAGCAGATGTTAACGACCTCTGAAAGTTTCCAGATAGTCCACCATGGACGTTGAAAACACCAAAGGTTTGTTTTGATCTTGCTTCCTTCCGTAAAGACAATACCAGGTCAGTAGTGTACAAATCGTTTTATGCGGAACTGTGTGAAAAATCTCCGTCATCCCACAGAATCTTCACTGATGGTCCAAGTGTGATGAAGGTGTTGCCTCCGCTGCCTTCTTTTCAGAGATTTCCAATCGAGCATTTTCAAAACATATGCCATCTGAAAGTTCCGTTTATACTGCTGAACTGACTGCTCTGGTTTTGGCACTAAAAATGGTGTCCCAATCCAAGCACAAAGAGTTTCTCATGTTTTCTGACCCCGTTTCAGCTTTGCAGGCAATTGCTTGCCGAAACATCAGTCACCCTGAACTTGCAAGTTCTTTGAAGTGTATTCTACTCTTGCAAGTGAAGGTTACGAGATTGTTTTTGCTGGATTCCTGACCATGTTGGTATTGAAGGCAATGACAAGGATGACTACCTGGCCAAGAAGGCCACAATGGAAAAGATGTCCAAGTCCTTGATCCCTTACACAGATGTCAAATCGAAAGTACACAGTTACGTAAGAAATCTGTGGCTGGAGGATTGGAATGAACGGACAGGTAACAAACTTTTCCAAATCCGCCCTAACCTGAAAGAAATTCTCCCAATTGCTGCAGGAAACCGTAAGAAAGAGACAGTGTTATGTAGGTTACGCACGGGTCACACATCCTACACTCCTTCGTACCTTTTGAAAAATGAAGAAACACCGTGGTGTATACCATGTGATGAGCTGTTGAGCATCTGACATCTCCTCGATTGCTGGGACTTGTAGGATGTTAAACAAAAGCACTACACAGCGGATTCCTTAAAGAACCTCTTCCGACACGTCCCTCCTGATGTAATTTTCTTCAGTTTTTACAACAGATCAATAGATTTCATCTGATATGATTTTACGTGTTTTTCTTTATTGCATTTTAGATTTGCAAGGTTAACGGTGAGCATGGTTTTTAACTGTTGTCTTGACGTGGTGGTAGCCCTGATATGGCTGTAGTGGTCGGGTGGGCTATAAGCAATATGAACTGAACGTTTTACCTCGTTCCCCCGTGGGGATGCCAGGGGCTCTTTCAGTTTAAATAGTATCCCCACCTAGAAATTATGTGCTAGAAATGTCCTCTTTTCTGTCACTGTCTTTGTTTCTGCCTTGTTCCTTTGCTTTCTGTCATTTCTTCCTATCATTTTCTACCTTGCTGGTCCGTTCACCTGTATGTGTTCGATAAAGTCTTAGGTACTTTTTCTTAGGATTGACAATTGGGTACATGTATTAAGTGCATTTTTTTGCCTCTAGGAAGGTGAGATATTCGGAAGCAATTTTAGGTAATTTAACCCGTTTTTATGTATGTTTTGATGACCTTAGGTATGCTTAAATTTGTATTCAGGTGTGTTTTTTAAATCCCCTGTGCGATAAATTGGACGTGGTGGTCGATGCCGGGGGCATACCCTTAGATTATGTGCGCGAATGCATTGATATGTGTACTTAATTTTCTATTGTTTTTTTTCCTGTTGAAGTTTTGTATGTTTTGAAGCGGTTGTAGTCCTGATATGGCTCTGCGCAGTCGGCTGGGTTTAAACAACAATAACAACGTTTTACCTCGTAATGTAACAGCTTCTGACAAAATTCAGTGGCCTTCTTAGGTAAACCTATATTCAGTGGGCTTTGTAGGTTAACTTTTTTTTTATTCAATGGGCTTTGTAAGGTAAACCTTTATTCAATGGGCTTTGTGGGGTAAACCTTTATTCAGTGGGCTTTGTAGGGTAAACCTTTATTCAGTGGGCTTTGTAGGGTAAACCTTTATTCAGTGGGCTTTGTAGGGTAAACCTTTATTCAGTGGGCTTTGTAGGGTAAACCTTTATTCAGTGGGCTTTGTAGAGTAAAACTTTATTCAGTGGGCTTTGTAGGGTAAACCTTTATTCAGTGGGCTTTGTAAGGTAAACCTTTATTCAGTGGGCTTTGTAGGGTAAACCTTTATTCAGTGGGCTTTGTAGGGTAAACCTTTATTCAGTGGGCTTCGTAGGGTAAACCTTTATTCAGTGGGCTTTGTATGGTAAACCTTTATTCGGTAGCTTTGTAGAGTAAAACTTTATTCAGTGGCTTTGTAGAGTAAAACTTTATTCAGTGGGCTTTGTAGGGTAAATGTTTTTATTCAGTGGGCTTTATAAGGTAAACGTTTATTCAGTGGGCTTTGTAGGTAAACGTTTATTCAGTGGGCTTTGTAGATGAATTTTTATTCAGTCAGCTTTGTAGAGTAAACCTTTATTCAGTGAGCTGTGTAGGGTAAACCTTTATTCAGTGGGCTTTGTAGGGTAAACCTTTATTCAGTGGGCTTTGCAGGTAAATTTTGTTGAATGGGTTTTGTAGAGTAAACCTTTACTCAGTGGGCTTTGTAGGTAAACGTTTATTCAGTGGGCTTTGTAGATGAATTTTTATTCAGTGGATTTTGTAGAGTCAAACCTTTATTCAATGAGCTTTGTAGGGTAAACCTTTATTCAAATGTCTTTGTAGGATAAACCTTTGTTCAGTGTGCTTTGCAGGTAAACCTTTATTCGGTGGGCTTTGTGGGGTAAAACGTTTTTATTCAATGGGCTTTGTAAAATAAACTTTTATTCAGTGGGATTTGTAGGGTAGACCTTTATTCAGAGGGCTTTGTAGGGTAAACTATATTCAATGGACTTTTGTTGGGTAAACGTTTGTTCAGTGGATTTTTGTATGGTAAATATTTGATTTCCTATAACAAGAGTCAGTGTGCTTTGTGAAGTAAACCTTTCATATCCATGCAATAATTGCAGTGGATATTTGATGGTGTTCAGATAAGCATTGACAGGAGTTCAGAGTTTGTTAAACCCAGCGATTTACTGCAATCGGTCAGTTATGAACAGTATTTCCACTTTCTGGAAATTCTTTGGGCCTTGCTTCCTAACTGTCATCTTTTTCTTTCTCATTTTCAGCCTTGCTTGTATAGTCAGCATTGTTTTCCATAACACCGACCATATTTTCCGTTCACTGCGATTGATAAATTGGTTATATAGCTGCTCTTCTAGCTCTGAGGAAATGTGAACTGCTCAGTGGCAGTTTTAAAGGGAATAATGACCAGTTTTATGCATGTTTTGAGTATAGAGTTATGTTTATGCATTTATATGGAATTTTTTTTTCAGTATCCCCGGTGATGATTTCGGCGGAATGGCCCGCGCCAGGGTCATACGTATGTTTGTATTATTTGCGTGGATACGGTGATAAGTGTACTTAATTTTGCTGTCACAATTTTGTTTTTCCCACGGTCGTCGATGTTTATATCTGTGAAGTTTATTTGAGGTAGTTATGGCTCTGACATGGACTTAAACAGTGGGCTGGGTTTTAAACACTATTGCTATTACTGTTTTTTCGTCTGTCTGTCCGCCTGCCTGCCTGCCTGCTGCCTGCCTGCCTGCCTGCCTGCCTGTCTTTTGGCAGACACATAAGTTGGTCAGTAAGCTAATATATGTGCCGTTCGAAAATGAAGCGTCGGTTCATCTCTCTCTCTCTCTCTGCCTCTGTCTGTCTGTCTGTCTGTCTGTCTGTCTCTCTCTCTCTCTCTCTCTCTCTCTCTCTCTCTCTCTCTCTATCTCTCTCTCTGTCTCTGTTTTCTCTGTCTCTGTCTCTCTCTGTCTCTGTCTCTCTCTCTGCCTCTCTCTCACATATTCTCTCTTTTTTTCTCTTTCTGTCTAATTGTCGCTTTCCTTTCTCTCTCTCTCTCTTTCTTTCTGTGTCTCTGTCTCTCTGTGTCTCTGTCTCTCTGTGTCTCTGTCTCTCTCTCTGCCTCTCTCTCACATATTTTCTCTTTTTTCTCTCTTTCTGTCTAATTGTCGCTTCCTTTCTCTCTCTCTCTCTTTCTCTCTGTGTCTCTGTCTCTCTGTGTCTCTGTGTCTCTGTCTCTCTGTCTCTCTGTCTCTCTGTGTCTCTGTCTCTCTGTGTCTGTCTCTCTGTGTCTCTGTGTCTCTGTGTCTCTGTGTCTCTGTCTCTCTGTGTCTCTGTGTCTCTGTCTCTCTGTCTCTCTGTCTCTCTGTGTCTGTCTCTCTGTCTCTCTGTGTCTCTGTCTCTCTGTCTCTCTGTGTCTCTGTCTCTCTGTGTCTCTGTGTCTGTCTCTGTGTCTCTGTCTCTGTGTCTCTGTGTCTCTGTCTCTCTGTGTCTCTGTCTCTCTGTGTCTCTGTGTCTCTGTGTCTCTGTCTCTGTGTGTCTCTGTCTCTCTTTCTCTCTGTGTCTCTGTCTCTCTGTGTCTCTGTCTCTGTGTCTCTGTGTCTCTGTCTCTCTGTGTCTCTGTCTCTCTGTGTCTCTGTGTCTCTGTGTCTCTGTGTCTCTGTCTCTCTGTGTCTCTGTCTCTCTTTCTCTCTGTGTCTCTGTCTCTCTGTGTCTCTGTGTCTCTGTCTCTCTTTCTCTCTGTGTCTCTGTCTCTCTGTGTCTGTCTCTCTTTCTCTCTGTGTCTCTGTGTCTCTGTCTCTCTGTCTCTCTGTCTCTCTGTGTCTCTGTGTCTCTGTCTCTCTGTCTCTATGTGTCTGTCTCTCTTTGTCTCTGTGTCTGTGTCTCTGTGTCTCTGTGTCTCTGTGTCTCTGTCTCTCTTTCTCTCTGTGTCTCTGTGTCTCTGTGTCTCTGTGTCTCTGTGTCTCTGACTCTCTGTGTCTCTGTCTCTCTGTCTCTCTGTGTCTCTGTCTCTCTTTCTCTCTGTGTCTCTGTCTCTCTGTGTCTCTGTGTCTCTGTCTCTCTGTCTCTCTGTGTCTCTGTCTCTCTGTGTCTCTGTGTCTCTGTCTCTCTTTCTCTCTGTCTCTCTTTCTCTCTGTGTCTCTGTGTCTCTTTCTCTCTGTGTCTCTGTCTGTGTCTCTGTGTCTCTGTCTCTCTGTGTCTCTGTGTCTCTGTCTCTCTGTGTCTCTGTCTCTCTGTGTCTCTGTCTCTCTGTGTCTCTGTCTCTCTGTGTCTGTGTCTCTGTGTCTGTGTCTCTCTGTGTCTCTGTCTCTGTGTCTCTGTCTCTCTTTGTCTCTGTGTCTCTGTCTCTCTGTGTCTGTCTCTCTTTCTCTCTGTGTCTCTGTCTCTCTGTGTCTCTGTCTCTGTGTCTCTGTGTCTCTGTCTCTCTGTGTCTCTGTCTCTCTGTCTCTCTGTGTCTCTGTGTCTCTGTGTCTCTGTCTCTCTGTGTCTGTCTCTCTGTGTCTCTGTGTCTCTGTCTCTCTTTCTCTCTGTGTCTCTGTCTCTCTGTGTCTCTGTGTCTCTGTCTCTCTTTCTCTCTGTGTCTCTGTCTCTCTGTGTCTCTGTGTCTCTGTCTCTCTTTCTCTCTGTGTCTCTGTGTCTCTGTCTCTCTGTGTCTCTGTCTCTCTGTCTCTCTGTGTCTCTGTCTCTCTGTCTCACTGTGTCTCTGTCTCTCTGTCTCACTGTGTCTCTGTCTCTCTTTCTCTCTGTGTCTCTGTCTCTCTGTGTCTCTGTGTCTCTGTCTCTCTTTCTCTCTGTGTCTCTGTGTCTCTGTGTCTCTGTCTCTCTGTGTCTCTGTCTCTCTGTGTCTCTGTCTCTCTGTCTCTCTGTGTCTCTGTCTCTCTTTCTCTCTGTGTCTCTGTGTCTCTGTGTCTCTGTCTCTCTGTGTCTCTGTCTCTCTGTGTCTCTGTGTCTCTGTCTCTCTTTCTCTCTGTGTCTCTGTGTCTCTGTGTCTCTGTCTCTCTTTCTCTCTGTGTCTCTCTCTCTTTCTCTCTGTGTCTCTGTCTCTCTGTCTCTCTGTCTCTCTGTGTCTCTGTCTCTCTGTGTCTCTGTCTCTCTTTCTCTCTGTGTCTCTGTCTCTCTTTCTCTCTGTGTCTCTGTCTCTCTGTCTCTCTTTCTCTCTGTGTCTCTGTGTCTCTGTCTCTCTGTGTCTCTGTGTCTCTGTCTCTCTGTGTCTCTGTCTCTCTTTCTCTCTGTGTCTCTGTCTCTCTGTCTCTCTGTCTCTCTGTGTCTCTGTCTCTCTTTCTCTCTGTCTCTGTGTCTCTGTCTCTCTGTGTCTCTGTCTCTCTGTCTCTCTTTCTCTCTGTGTCTCTGTGTCTCTGTCTCTCTGTGTCTCTGTGTCTCTTTCTGTTTGTATATCTTCTCCCTCCATCCCTTCCATTGGATACATTTGTGTTGTGGATCCGATCCTCTCCTAAAAAGCAGTTGCCAGAGTGTGGCGCCACCCACTTTTCTCCCCCCTCCCTCCCCCTCTGTGTGCGAGTGTATTTGTGTGTACCTGTGCAAGTGGATTTTTGCACAGCCTTTTGCCCTGGGACAACCCTTTGTGTCGTCGTCCGATCGTTCACTTGCTCTCAGCACTTCATGGCTGGTATCTTCACCCGAATATTTGCCAAAACTGTGACAGTTAAGAGCCATAGGAACATAAGGTTGGCAGGTATAATCTCCAAGGTCAGGGTCACACGAAACCGCACCCCCGCACGAAAAGAGTGCCTAAAATCAGCACTTTTTGAGGAAGACGTGTTAAAACACAATTTCTCATTAACTACTGACTACTGTTTTCGCTGTCGTGACATTCTACCACTGTCGTCAATGCATGTGTTTCTATAATAACTTTTGCTCTTTCAAGGTCACATTGACCTAGAGAAGTACAAAATGAGGAAGTAGCATTTTGGCGCAAAATCCGGATTGTGGTAAGGCATTTGTGTCGACACCTGAAGGCGTCTTTGCATATATTTCTTGAAGTTGGGTAGGTTCAGCCAAACTATGGGACAAACGTTGAGCCATTTGCACAAAGTTTGATATAGTAAACGGGAGTTTACGTTTAAAACTTCCTCTTTTTTTATAATCTGCCGTATAGAAAGGAGCATTGTTGGAATGGTTTCGCCGATATGTTTTCTTAATTTTTTTTAATAATCTCCCAGCCTCCCCATCCGTCATCTCGCTCTGTCATAAAGGCATTACAAAACGTACCGTCGTTTAGTGGAGGTGGTCTTGTTTGTCTTTCTCTTTTCCCTTCCACTCCCCCCTCCTTCCCTCCATTTTCTGCGGTTGGATCTCTCCCCCCACCTCCTCACACACACGCACGCACGCACATACACACACACACACACAACACACACACACTGTCATGTGCACAGTGATGTGTGCACATGGTTTTTGTTTTGTGTGTGTCGGGTGCATGGAGTAATGTATGGACCAAATACGGAATGCAAACACGCGAAGTAAATACGTCATTCAGAGGACGTCAATGTTCCCCTGACGTCAGGGAGAGAGATAGGTACAACGTTTTTTTTTAGCAGACCGGGTTGTCTGATGCTCGGCGGAAAAAAATTAAATATGTTGAAACTCGGGAAGTTCCATGAGTGCCAAGTTAAAAAAAAGTATATGGTGGTATTGAACGAAATTTGTGAAACCAGATTGTGTTAATATTGAATATTTTGTGGGATTGAACGAAATTTGTGAAACCAGATTGTGTTAATATTGAATATTCTGTGAACCACAGTTGTGAGACAAAATTGTGTTTATAGTAGATATCCTGTTGTACTGTGTTTTTTTCCCATTGGATGTTTGGTTTCTGTTTTCTGAGGGGAAATGTTCCCTACACCCTTTTTGGTTGGGGGTTTTACTTGTAAGTTAAGAGTGGTGTTGAAAGAGGAATGGAAGAGAGGAAAAAGGATAGAAAAAGAAGAGAAGAAAA
>JAPXFY010006203.1:0-13221 GCA_030674185.1 Monoplex corrugatus | reverse complement strand
AAAGAAATTCGAAGAATACGTGGGGTTCAACCAATAAAAAACTTATGAAGAATCAGTTTAAACTGCAGAATCAAGCGCAGGAGAATCTTTTCGAAAGTTTGTGCAGAACTGGGGAGACTGATCAAATCTGTAATTTTGGTCACTGGAAGAGAACGTTGAGGATCAAATCGTCTGGGTGTACTGACGAACTCTGCGATCAAAATTCTGGAAGTGCGCAGCGACATTGCTGCATGTATTGATTGTCCCCGGGCATGAATCAAGTCAACATCAAACTTTTAAAAATGATGAGAAAAACGCAGGACACGCAGGAAGCCCAAGTTTTTCAAAGAAAAGAAGCGGAAAAAGCACTTAGCAAGGGAAACAAACCAGGACGAGAGAAATGGTTTGGGTGGAAAGCCCCAGAGCAAAAGAGAAATGCCCAGTTTTTGGAAGAAAATGAAAAGCTTGGGGGAAATAAAACTTTCTTCGTGCTGCAGAACACCCAAAAAAAATCAAAAAAAAAAAAAGGGTTTCGGACTTCAAAGGAAGAGATGACACTGAAATCGAAAAGGGAAAATCCTCGGGTGAAGAAAAACCAAAAAAAAGGAAGAAATATACGAGCAAAAAATGCTGAAAATGAGATGCCGGTAACATTTTTTTTTGGGACCAGGTGCAACAACAACGTGATGTCTGAGACCTGTACAGAGGGTCACAGGAGAGAAAAAAGTTGACTGCAAGGACGAAGAAGGCTGGTGATGTTAAACGGAACAAAAAAGAAGCCTGTGGGGGAATAGTGCGCGAGTGAAAAACCCCAAGAACAGAAGGAACTAAAAAGTAACTTCGCGCACCAAAAACGGACTGAAGCCAGTACTGGGAGTGAAAAGCTGTACAGCCTTGCAATTGTTGAGATAAATGAAAAAGAAATTGCAACGAAGCGGCGAATCATAAAGAGGGGGAAAAATGCAAAAAATGTGCTCACAAAGTACAAGATGTCTTTGAAGGGGAAAGGAAAAATAGAGGGAAATTACACCTAGAAAAGACCCCGGGTTTTTCCAGTGAAGTGCCTTGCAGAAAGTGGCCCATAGCAGTGAAGAAAAGTGAAGGACGAGGAAGAGGTTGAAAAAACTGGGGGTGGTCCTAAAGTAGACACGCCAACGGAGTGGTAAGCATTTGGTCGTAACAACAAAAAGCAATGGGAAAATCAGACTGTGCACATCCAAGACTGAACAAAGCCCCCAGGAGAAAAGAGTACTCCATGCCAACCCCTTGGGGTGAGACTGCCTCTCCCCAAAGAGCAAAACTTCACACACCTGGCGCGAAAAAAAAAAGGGTTTTGGCAGTTGAAAAGGCGAAGCAGCAGCTACCTGACAACATTTTTAGACGCCTTTTTGGCAAAATTAACCCTTTTGGGAAAAAGAATGCCCTTTGGTATTCACAGCCCCGAAGAATTTCCAAGGAGGATTGACATCGCTCTGGGGAGGGGCTGCCAGGCGTGGTGGCGGGTTTTGATACACTTTGTTTTTGGGGAGAGGACCAACCGGGGCAAGCAGGAGCACAAATTCATGATACCAACCTGAACCCTTTCTACAACGATGCTGAGAGACGGAATCAAACCAACAAGGAGAAGGTTTTAGAGAAACGAACGAGATATAATATTTGGGACACATCTTCTCAAGAAAGGCTTGAAACCCCACCAAAGAAAATTGGACGCTGTCCAACAAAATTCCCCGTGCCAGAAACAAAGCACCTTGAGAGATACTCTGTGTGGATATCTTCAGAAATTTGCCAAAACCCGTCTGAGGCAGCAGCCCACTCAAGAAACTGGTCAAAAAGACCCCACTTCAGGGGATGAAGACTCCATGGAGAAGCCCTGAAAAAAGGGTGAAGAAGATACTCTCTGAGCCACCGGTACTTTCGCTACTTTAAACTCTTCAGGAAAGCGTACAACCACCCTTCAGTGTGATGCTTCACAGTTCGGACTTGGAGTTTTGTCTCATGCAGGATGGTCAACCGATCAATACGCATCACGAGCCTTGACTGAGACAGAAAAAAGCTATCCCTCAAATAGAAAAGGAGATGTTGGCAATACCTTTCGGTCTGGAAAGGTTTGAGAGATACGTCTATGGAAGAGACATCCGGTGGAGACCGCCCCACAAACCCTAGAGACCATTCACAAGAAGAGCCTGCTCTCAGCACCTAAGAGGATTCAGAGGATGTACTCGGGAACTCAGAAGTTCAGGTACAGGGTAGTGTTACAAGCGTGGATCTGAGATGGCACCTGGCTTGACCCCTCAGCAGAGCAGTCTGTGGAAAAGCGGAACAGCAAGTCACCCACAAGGAAGCCGTTTTTCCTCACAGACCTGGAGACTCATTACAAGAACGGGCCCATCACCAAGAGAGACTGAAAAAGTCTGCAGCAAGCAACCTCAGGAAGATGCAACCATGAAAACCCTGAAAGCTGTCATTCTACAAGGCTGGCCAGAGGAGAAACAACAACTTTCATTACAGTTACAACAATACTTTCCTTTCAGGGAGGAACTGTCAGTCCCAACGGACTTGTCTTCAAAAGCCACAGAGTAATTGTACCTGAAAGCGAAAGAGCAGACATCCTTGAGAAACTTCATGCAAGCCACTCAGGATCAGAGCTGCATAAGAAGAGCACGTGAGTAGTTTTACTGGCCCAGGATGAACATGGACATTGAAGATTTTGTCAAAACAGCAGCGCCCGTAAAAACATACCAACGTGGTCAGCAGAAGGGGAAACCCCTTATCAGTACAGAGATCCCTGACCTGCCCTGGCAACACATCGCATGTTTACATCTTTGAACATTAAAGGCAATGAATACCTGGTCACAGTCGATCAACTACTCTGATTTCTTTGAGTTTGATCGGTTACAAACAAGAGAATCCAAAGAGGTCATCATCTGTCTGAAGAGACACTTGGCAAGACACGGAATACCAGAACGCCTGACAACAGACTGTGGAACTCAATTCACATCAAACCAGTTTGGAAAGTTCAGAAAAACATATGGGTTTGAACAGTAACAGCTCACCACACCTACCTTGGTCCATGGAAAAGCAGAGAGGCGCGGTGAAGGCTGCAAAGGGACGTGCATGAAGAAAGCAGAACACAACAATAAAGGGATCCCTTCCTCGCTCTACTTGACTGAGAAACATCCCGACAAGACTGTAAACAGTTCGCTGCTCAGAGACGGGTCGGCAGAAGAACACGAACACAAGTGCCGACGCCCAAAGACATTACTCCTACCTACAGTTGTCCCAAATCAAGAAAGAATTTTGAGAAAAGGAAACTGAAGCAAGCGCACTACTACAACAGAAGCGCAGTAGAGCTGACAGAACTGAGTCTGGGACAGATTGTGAAATTCCAACCTCCAGGACCAAAAAGTTGGATCACGCCAAAGTAGACCAACAGGTGAACATCCGGTCATACAACATTCGCACAGAGGACGGACGTCATACAGAAGGAATCGTCGTCAGCTACGAGACACAACACAAACGGAGCTTCAGCAGACAATCAACCCTCAAACGACTTGTCCAGAGAAGGATGATTTCTGGAAGACATCGGAAAGTGACCCCATCGGGCAAGCAACAGCAAATCAACATTCCATCAAAACAGATGCTGGAAGATAACAAAAAACTGGAACTGGAACAGATGTCAGGACGCCAGCATCGTCTGTCCGTGAGAACTCATCTGATCAGTCACCAGTCATCAAAAAAAGTCTGAGACAACCAGCATCAAGGAGCCAGATGAAGTTATCAAACAAACAAGGACAGGACAAACCCGAACCCGTTAGATCTGGAAGACAAAGCAAAAGGCCAGATTTCCTGAAATATGAATGAAACTGGAGACTCTACCATAATCAATAAACTGAAAGCATTGCGAAATATGGACATGATGATGATGGATAGTATAAATGATCAGAGATAAAATGAGGTGAATGAATGATTGGGCCCTGTGCGTGAGAGAAAGAATGAGTGTTTTGTTAAGTTAATGTTGTGATAAAGGTAGGAAACCATTTATTTCGTTATGGACCTGAAAGATAGGAAAAATGATTAATTGTTTTTATTTCCTTAAAGAAAGGGAGATGTGACGTGTTGACAGTAAACAGCGGGGCGGATAACAGCACGGCAATGATATTCGTTTAAATGATAACTGATTGCTGTTCACTGTGAAATGTATATATACTGTAGTCAGTTGAGAATCAGACAGCGACGATGTAAAAGACGAAGAAGCATTGCCCTGTCTTCCGGTTGGCTGTAGAAAGAAAGAAACATCCTTCCTGAATCATTATGGCTAGAATCTCTGCACAAAGAATACAAAGATAGAGTAAGAATTGGATCTCCTTGTCTACATCCCCCTTGCTACACTAAAAATTCTGTAATCTGGCCGTTTATTTATACGTTGATTTTTTTGTTTTTTTAAGAAAGTTTCAATCCATTGGCAAACGCAACTTTCAAAATCCATAGTCTCTCAAAACCCTGTGCATAAAACTCCAATCAATGAATCAAAAGCTTTTCGAAATATATACAAAGTAACAAACCTGGCATGATTTTTTTACATTTTAAATTTATTTATCAAAATACATGTTAATCGTATATTATCTCCTATATATCTCATCATCATCATCAGGTGCCCTGCCACATGGTGTTTTGCAAATCATGCCCTTTCATCTGTCTCTATCTCTCGTTGCTCCTAGCAACCTCCCCCACCCTCCTCGTCCCCAGCCACTCTGCAAGTTCGTCCAACATTTTCTCCCTGGGTCAAACCTGGTGTTTCTTTCACTCCAGCTTTCCCGTTGTGACCAGGTGCTCCCAAATCCCCCTTCTTCATGAAATGGCCTATAAATATTGCCTGTATTTCCCAAATTTCTTCCTTATGAGTGATCTACTTGTGTCTGCCTCATCAAAACGTCTCGTTGTTTTTCTATGCTGTCCATGGAACTCTCAAATTCTTCTTAAAAAACCACATCATGGCTGCCCAATCTTGTTCTGGCTTAGCTTGTTGACAGTTAACACCTAAATATCCGTACAACTATATAGGTTCAAATAGAACACATCTACAATTTTGTCATTAGTAACGTTTGTGTGAGTGAATTATTGAGAGCAATTGACAAATGTTACAATTTGTCGTTAGAAATGTTGGTTTGAGTGAATTACTGCCAACTGTTGACACATCAACAATTTGTTTGTTAGTAACATGTTGTGTGAGTGAATTACTGCAGGTATCGTTTGTGTGAATGAATTACTCCCATCAGCTGACAAATCTACAATTTTGTTGTTAGTAACTTTTATGTGAGTGAATTTACTGCCAGTTAACGTTTGTGTAAGTGAATTACTGCCAGTAACGTTTGTGTGAGTGAATTACTGCCAGCAGGCTCATCTACCAAGTTTCATTAGTAACGTTTGTATGAGGTGAATTATTGCGGGCTGTTGACTCTTTCTACATTTGTGTGTGAGTGAACTATTCCGAGCTGTTGACACATCTGCAATTTTATCATTAGAAAAGTTTGTGCAAGTGTACTTTTACAAGCAGTTGACATACGACAATGTTGTCATTAGTAACTTTTTGGTGTGAATGAATTACTGCCAGTAGTTAAAAACATCTACAATGTTGTCGTTACAAAACGTTTGTGTGAGTGTACTTCTACCACCAGTTAACACATCTACAATTCTGTCATTAGTAAACGTTTGTGTGAATGAATTACTACCATAACGTTTGTGTGAGTTAAAAATTACTGCGAGCAATTGACACATTTACAATCTTGTCATTAAAGAACTTTTGTGTAAATGAATTACTGCCAGTAACGTTTGTGTGAATGAATTATTTGCCAGTTGTTAAAACATCTACAATGTTGTCGTTACTGACGTTTTGTGTGAGCGTACTTCTATTCAAGCAGTTGCCACATCTACAATTTTGTCATTAGTAACGTTTTTTATGAGTGAATTTCTGCCAGTAACGTTTCTGCGAAGTGAATTACTGCGAGCAGTTGACACAAACTACACTTTTGGGTTAGTAACGGTTGTGTGAATGAATTACTGCCTAAATAGTTAAAACATCTACAATGTTTGTCGTTACTTAAAGTTTGTGTGAGCGTACTTCTTTTCAGCAGTTGCCACATCTACATTTTGTCATTAGTAACGTTTGTATTGAGTGAATTACGGCCAGGGAAAAGTTTTTGTGAGTGAATTTCTGCGAAAAAGTTGACACATCAAAACCTTTGTGGTTTAAATAACAGTTGTGTGAATGAATTACTGCCGTAACGTTTGTGTGGGGTAAATTACTGCCAGTAGTTGAAACATCTACAATTGTTTTGTTAGTAACGTTTGTGTGAGTGAATTACTGCCAGCAGTTGACACATCTACAATGTTGTCGTTGGTAAACGTTTGTGTTAATGAATATTGTCAGTAACGCTTTTTGTGATGAATTATTGCGAGCTGTTGACACCTCTACAGTTTTTTTCGTTTGGTAACGTTTGTGTGAAACGAATTACTGCCAGTAGTTGACACATCTACAAAGTTGTCAGTGGAAATATTTGTGTCAATAAGTTTACCAGTAACATTTGCGTGAGTGAATTACTGCCGTAACGTTTGTGTGAGTGAATTACTGCCAGTAGTTGACACATCTACAATTTTGTTGTTACTAACCTTTGTGTGCGTAACCTGCTGCCAGTAATTGAAACATCAACAATTTTGTCGTTAGTAACGTTTAGTGAGTGAAATTTCTGCTGTAGTTTACACATCTACATATTTGTTATTAGTAACGTTTCTGTGGGGAAATTTACTGCCAGCATTTGGGACACATCAAACAATTTGTATTAGTAACGTTTGTGTGAGTGATTTATTGCGAGCTGTTGACACCTCTAAAAATTTCGTCTTTTAGTAACTTTTTGTGTGAGCGAATTTCTCCTGTACTTGACACATCTAAAATTTTGTCATCATTTAACGTGTGTGTGATGAATTGCTGCCAAGTAATGTTTGTGCCAGTGAATTACTGCCAGTAGTTGACCCCCGTCTACGATTTTGTTGATATGCCTCTGGGGTGAGTGAAATACTGCCAGGAAGTGACACATCTACGATTTTGTCATCAGTAACGTTTGGGGTGAGTGAATTATTGCCAGTAACGTTTGTGGGAGTGAATTATTGCCAGTAATGTTTGTGTGGGTGAATTACTGCCCGCAAATGACACATCTACAATTTTGTCATTAGTTACGTTTGTGTGTATGAATTACTGCCATAGTTGACACATCTACGATTTTTCATCAGTAACGTTTGTGTGAACGAATTACTACCAGTAATGTTTGTGTGAATGAATTACTGCTATAGTTGACACATCTTCGATTCTGTTGATAGTAACGTTTGTGTGAACGAATTACTGTCAATAATGTTTGTTGTGAGTGAATTATTGCCAGTAACGTTTGTGTTGGTGAATTACCACCAGCAGTTGATACATCTACAATTTTGTCATTAGGAACGTTTGTGTGAGTGAATTACTGCCAGTAACGTTTGTGTGAGTGAATCAGTGCCAGCAGTTGACACATCTACAATGTTGTTGTTAGTAACGTTTTGTGTGAGTGAATTACTGCCAGTAATGTTTGTATGAGTGAATCATTGCCAGCAGTTGATACATCTACAATTTTGTCGTTAGTGTTGTTTCTGTGATTGAACTACTGCCAGTATCGTTTGTGTGAGTGAAAAATTGTCAGTATCGTTTGTGCAAGTGAATTACTGCCAGTATTGTTTGTTATCGTAATGAGTATAGAAAACAATGTAAGCTCTTTCCAAAACAATCAAAAGAGGAGTCAGACAGGGTTGTGTTTTTGTCACCAGATGTTTTCACTTTACATCGAAACATAATGAGAAACCTAGAAGAAGACACTGGATTAAAGATTGGAGGGAAAATGATAAACAACAATCGATATACAGATGACACCGTGCTAATTGCAGAAAATAAAAGGGACCTACAAAACCTTGTGAATATACTAGAAATAGAAAGCAAAGGTAAAGGGTTGGAACTAAACAGCAGGAAGACTGAAGTCATGTGATCAGTAAAATACATGAAATCCCCTCATGCAAAATAACAGCAAATGGCACAACCTTGACACAGGTGGATAAACAGCAGAAAGAACTAAACAGCAGAAAGACTGAAGTCATGGTGATCAGTAAAAAATCATGCAAAATAACAGCAAATGGCACAACCTTGACACAGGTGAATAAGTTTAAATACCTGGGAACGATCATTTCATCAGGTGGCAGATGCACATCAGAAATAACCGGCAGAATCAGCCAAGCCAAAACAGCATTCACGAAGATGGAAAGCATTCTTACCAACAAATGCCTATCAATTAACATCAGGAAGAGAGTTTTTTGAATGTTTATAGAACCAATTCTTTTGTACGGATGTGAGGCATGGACAGTCAACAAGTAAAGCCAGAGCAAGATTGAGGCAGCCGATATGTGGTTTCTAAGAAGAATGTTGAAAGTTCCATGGGCAGCAAAGAAAACAAATTAGACAGTCTTGATAGAGGCAGGCACAAGTAGATCATTCAAAAGGAAGATTAGGAAAATACAGGCAACATTTATAGGCCCATTTTATGAGAAAGGGGATTTGGAGCACCTGGTCACAACGGGAAAGCTGGAGGGAAAGAGAGCATCAGGTAGACCCAGGGAGAAAATACTGGACGGACTTCTACAGTGGCTGAAGACGAGAAGGGTGGAGGAGATGCTTGGGGCAACAAGAGATAGAGAATGATGGAAGTCCATGATCCCCAACGCCATTCGGCAGGGCACCTGATGATGATGATGATGACTGTCCTAAACATTCAGCTCTGTGTGTGTGTTTTGTGTGTGTGTGTGTGGTGCGTGCGTGTGTGTGACTGTGTGCCTAATACCTGAACATGTGACTGATGATACAGATATCAAGCCCTAGATGATGAAATTCGGGTGCTAAGGGAGACAAAAGATTGCTTTATCACATAAGCCTATGCTGGTCTGAACCAGTCATTTCCTTCTGCCAGATGAAACCGTAGGGAAGCCTTGTTTTGCTCTAAAAGTTTTGTATATTTGTTCTTTGTTGTCTTTTGTGTGTGCTTGAGAAAGGTCAATTGGTCAAACATTTGTGCTTGTCATGTTTTGTTATATCGAATACGAGTTCCAGTTTATTTTCTCTGTGTGTGTGTGTGATAAAATAAAACAAGACAGCACAAATACACACAACACAACACACCCACACACACACACCCACACACACACACACACACACACACACACACACACACTCACACACACACACACACACGACACACACACAAGAGAGAAACAGACAGACAGAAGATAGAAAGCAGATAGAGAAACAGACAGCATCACAGAGAGACAGAGACAGACAGACAGACAGACAGATACACATACTCACTCACATACACACACACACACACACACACATACAGACGCACACGCGCACACACACACGCAACACACACACACCACACACACACACACACACTTATTTGCTGCTTCTTTCTTTATTCAACGTTTATCATCCTACGTCCATCAATAGCAACAAGCCTGATAGCAATGGCAACCATTGTACCACTGACATAGCCATAGCTATTAACAAACTCGGAGTCATTCGATAGGATGACAATGTAGTTGACATGCGATGGGAACACGAAAAGTTTCCCTGAAATCATGCAGATAGTGGAATGTCCAATGCCTGTTCTTTTCCCGATGGTTCTTGGTTTAGTCTGAAACAAAAATGAAATTCCAGTTGTACTTATATATCTTGTTTGATAAGAGAAACTGCGAAGAGAGCACATAAAGGATAAACATAGCTAGGTGACAGTTGTCACGATGGGAAAATGTGTTACTGGTCGTAAAAGAAAATAATGCGCTCTATTCAAGTTTTATGTATCGGTGTTTCTTTGTCAGGATTTTATGAAAATAACTCCATTTTCTTAAATTAACTTGATAATTCCAGGAAATTCTTTCTACTTATAATTTACTGAGTCACTGTTATAAAATGTGTTGTATAACATTCATGCATTGCTATGGATCAGACCTTAAAAAGGATGCACGCCAACGTGTCTGAGTGTATGTGTATTGTGTATTAAGTATATGTGTGGGGGCGCGGGGGGAGAGGGCATGTTTGGCAGGTGTGTGTGAATGGTTGTTTTGTGGGTATGTGCGTGTATGTGAAAGTGTGTGTGTGTGTGTACGTGTGTTGTATGTGCGTGTGCGTCTGTGTGTGTGTGAGAGAGAGAGAGAGAAAGAAAAAGAGAGAAATATAGAGAGACAGAGATAGAGGAGAGGACAGAGAGAAAGACAGAGCCAAAGCGAGACAGAGAGAGACAGAGGGAGACAGATAGAGATAGAGGGAGACAGAGAGACAGAGACAGACAGAAAAAGAGAGAGAAGAAGAACAAAAATGACGTTTATGGTGTTCCATTATGTCAACGTTCCCATTTATTTTGGAGAACTGATGGAAAACTTGGGCGTCTTTTTCATCCAACAAATCTTCTGTCAGTTTAGATGGTATTTCTTAGTAGATGCTAACTCACTGGATGACGAGATCGAAGGAATTATCACTCTTGTTTAATTTTTCTTTAACGGAGCTCTTCAAAACTTCTGGAAGCAGTCTGTGGGTAATTCCCATCCTTAAGGAAGGCAAATTTAGGTCAGTTGTTGACAGTTTCAGACCAATAGCTTCAACTTCCCATACTGGGAAAATGGATGGAAAAGATTATTCAGCAGCGATTGTTACATTGTTGTGAAATAAGTATATTACTAGCGCATCAGGCA
Source organism: Monoplex corrugatus (assembly GCA_030674185.1). Lineage (NCBI taxonomy): Eukaryota > Metazoa > Mollusca > Gastropoda > Littorinimorpha > Ranellidae > Monoplex > Monoplex corrugatus. Next base: position 2,427 of record JAPXFY010006203.1, on the reverse strand, counting down.
GAATTTAGGAGAGGGTGATGTATAACGTATCATTTATTAAAACTTACAGATCAGATCAAAAACGCAGTTTTTCTCATAGAAAAAAGCACCTTGGCTTGTTCTTTGGTGTGAAAAAGGCATAAGATACTGTGTACTATCAAGACTGCTTTATAAATGATATCGCATTGACATAACAGGTAAAATATATCGTTTATGCTGTACATCCACATATGTAAGATTGGGAACTGTGTCATCATCATCATCATCATCAGTGTCTTGCCACATGCGTCGGCGATCATGTCCTTCCATCAGTTTCTGTCCCTTGTTGCCGCAAGCACATCTTCGACCCTCTCTGTCTCCAGCCACGCAGCATGTCCGTCCAATATTTTTTTCCCTGGGTCTACTAGTGCTTTCTTTCCCTCCAGCTTTCCTGTTGTGGCCAGGTGCTCCAATTGGAGCACCTAAGAGCTGTGTACTCTTCCATTAAAGGTACTGACATGGGTGTACATCGTGGAATGGTCATAGCCCACATACTGTTCAATATGCTTGTTCATGAATTTACTAAAACGTTTGTCGACAAATGCTAATGTTGTACAATATGTAGATGATATTGTCACTTGGGTGAATACAACAGTTAAAAGAGTTACGAACAAAAGAAGAATTAACTATACATAATATCTTTGTCAGTGTGAACTTGATGACCTGAGTAGTTACATGAAGGACAATGGTCCGGAGTTATCGAGTGAAAAGACATCTTATGCTTTTTATCAAAATGAAACACTTACAGCAGTTGCTTGATAGAATGAAGAATAACACGCTTGTTTATAAGTCCCATGTTAAAGTTTTAGATTTTTGTATTAAATATTACAGTTCAACTAAAGATACCATAGAGTATACTTAATTAAAACAACCAGCAAAAGACTTACTTTGTCTAAAATAATTAACCTACGTGAAAATATGTTGCACAGAGCAATTCATTTTGGTCCGATCAAAATAGGCTTATGGACAAGAGGTATAAACACTCACAGAAACTCAAACGAACATTCACGCACGCATACACACATATTTATACACAAAAGAGTAAACAGATACAAAAACGCACACATATATATGCACGCACACACACACCACACACAGACACACACACAGACAAACACACACACACACACACACACACACACACACACACACACACGACACACACACCACACACACAAATTCATAAAAATTCACCATACACAAGCACGCCACTCCTGCACACGAAAAAACACACACACATACAATCAAAACAAACATACACACAAAACTCAAGGAAAATCCCACACACATACAAACGCACAAACATATGCACACATAAACACAAATGGTACGCACAAAAAACACGCACCACACACACACACACGCACACACACATACACACACACAAAACATAGACACATGAATGCAGAGGTCTAGTATTTACCTGACCAGTTGTAGCTGCTGCTAGATTGATAAGAATCTGAAAGCAGAGTCAGAAAAAATTGGCACATTATTATACAACAGTTAGGCAAGGTTCTATCTGGAGTATACTGACTATCACGACACTGTCATTGCTTATGAGTCGCATTTCATTTAACGCAAGATTGTAAGATACATATTCTACATGAATCTTTGTGTATTACCAGAACGTTTAGCCCTTTCATCATCCACTACAATTTTGCGTTTTCCTTTTCTAAAATTCCCTTGCTCTCTCCTCTCTGCCTCTCTGTCTCTAGCTCTGTCTCTGTCTCTTTGTCTCTGTCTCTCTGTCTCTCTGTTTCTCTCTCTCTCTCTCTCTCTCTCTCCTCTCTCTCTCTCTCTCTTTCTCTCTCCTCTTCTCTTCTCTCTGTCTGTCTGTCTCTTTCTATTTGCCTGTCCACTTGTCTCTCTCTCTCTCTTTGTTTCTCTGTCTCTCTGCATTTCCCTGTCTTTATCTGTCTGTCTGTCTCTGTCTTTTCTCTGTCTCTTTGTCTGTCTCTCTGTCTCTCTGTCTATCAGTCTTTCTCTGTGTCTCTATCTATATCTGTCAGTCTTTGTCCGTCTCTGTCTCTCTATGTCTGTCATTGTCTGTCTCAGCCTGTGTCTGTCTCTTGCTGTCTCCCTGCATGCCCGTCTGTCTGTCTCTCTAATCTATCTATCTATCTATCTATCTTTCTCCTTAGAATTACTTCTGTGCTAGTGTGCACGAGTGTGCGTGTGTGTGTGTTGTGTGTTGTGTGTGTGTGTGTGTGTGTGTGTGTGTGTGTGTGTGTGTTTTTGTGTGTGTGGTGTGTATGTGTGTGTATATGTTTATGTGCAGCTGATTTCACGGACATATCCACACGCACATACGAACATAACAAACACACACACACACACACACCACACACACAACCCCACACACAAACACACACACCACACACACACACATACGTAACCACATATACCACA
>JAPXFY010000620.1:0-47500 GCA_030674185.1 Monoplex corrugatus | reverse complement strand
CGTAACTCTAACCCTCACCCCTAACCCTAACACATCAAAATCAGATTATGTATCACACACCATGTCACACCCCACATCACACACATCAGACACATCATACAACACACTGCATCACATGTACACCACATCACACACCACATCACACATCACACCACACAACCACATGACACATCACACTGCATCACACACATCGCATCGCACCTCACATCACACTGCACCACACACCACATCACGTCACACTGCATCACACACCACACTTCACACATCACACACCAAACATCACACACTACACTCCATACATCACAATCCATACATCACACAGCACATGTAACACATCACACATCACACGTCACACATCGCACATCAAACAATACTCATCACATAGCACAAATCACACACAACACACATCAAAAAGTTAGGACTGCTTCCCTCTTATTTCTTTGGTATTACCTATATGCCTTGGAAGCAACCCTGTATATGTTCTGTCAACATAATATGTATTTCTCTCCTCTCTCATAGTTGTGTGTAGGGTAGTTGCAGAGTATAAAGGTAGGCTTGGGCACTCCTTTTTTGAGGAGTGTTCTGAGCTTACTGTTTTTGTACTTTGTATCTGCTTCTATGCTAGCTGAATGGGTAGCGCAAACTGTGTTAGATTCGAGAAGTTCTATACAACATGGGAGACAATTCTCAAGAGTTATGTACTTTGATTATAGTTAGGACTGCAGTTTGCAAAGGGAGAAGTTTGTCCTTCTATAACAGAAAAGAAGATTGATGACAGCAAAGGAGTCATGACCCCCATAGAATGTCAGAAGGGCCAAATCACTTGCTTGACAGGGTTTCTCCTCTTAGGACCTTCTGCTGTCTGGCGCTTCACAGAGTTTCTTACGGCAACGTGCGTTAATGGGACATAACTCATGTACACTTAATACAACAGAACCTTCATGTGTTTACCTCCCTTGGCAAACTGCAGTCCTTTTTGATGCGTGTTGTGTGTAATTTGTGGTATGTGATGTGTATTGTGTGATGTTTGATGTGCGGTGTGTGACATGTGGTGTGGTTGTATGGTGTGTGATGTGTGATGTGTGTGCTGTGATATATGGATTGTGATGTATGGAGTGTAGTGTGTGATGTTTGATGTATGATGTGTGTGTGTGATATGCGATGCGTGTGTGTGATAAGTGGTGTGTGATATGTGGTGTGTGATGTGTGAAGTGTGGTGTGTGAAGTGTGGTGTGTCATGTGTGAAGTGTGGTGTGTGATGTGTGGAGTGTGGCGTGTGAAGTGTAGTGTGACGTGATATGTGTTGTGGTGTGTGATGCAGTGTGATGCAGTGTGATGTGTGACATGGTGAGTGATGTGATGTGTGAGATGCAGTGATGAGTGATGTGGTGTGTGATGTGTGAAGCAGTGTGATTTGTGATGTGGTCTGTGGTGTACATTGTGGTGTGCGATTGATGGGTGGTGTGGTGTGTGATGTGGTGATGTGTGATGCTGATGCAGTGTGATATGTGATGCATGTGGTGTGTGATGTGTGATGCAGTGTGATGTGGTTGATTGTGATTTGGTGTATGTGTGATGTGATGTGTGATGTGATGTGTGATGTGGAGTGTGATGAGTTGTGTGGGGGTTGATGTGGTGTGTGGTGTGGTGTGTGTGATGTGATGTGTGATGTGTGATGTGGTGTCTGATGTGTGATGCAGTGTGTGTGTGATGTGGTTATGTCTGATGTGGTCTGACGTGTTATATCTGACGTGGTGCAGTGTGTGATGTGTGATGCAGTGTGATGTGTGATGTTGTGCATATCTGATGTGGCATGTCTGATGTGGTTGTGATGTGTGATGTGGTGTGACAGCAAAGGAGCATCCAGGAGTCATGACCCCCATAGAATGTCAGCAGTTAAGGGCTAAATCACTTGATTATGGGGGTGTCTCCTCTTAGGACCTTCTGCTGTCCGGCTCTTCCCCTAGTTTCTTACGGCAATGCATGTTAATGGGACATAACTCATGTACACTTAGCAAACTGCAGTCCTAACATTTTGATGTGCTGTGTGTGATTTGTGGTATGTGATGTGAGTATTGTGTGATGTTTGATGTGTGATGTGTGACATGTGGTGTTTGATGTGTGATGTGTTGTGTGATGTGTGTTGTGTTGTATGTGCTGTGTGATGTATGGATCGTTATATATGGAGTCTAGTGTGTGATGTTTCATGTGTGGTGTGTGATGTGTTAAGTGTGGTGTGTGATGTGTGAAGTGTGGTGTGTCACATGATTCAAGAAATCAAAGGGGACGTGGCACTGAACTGGGACATGCAGGCCACAAGAGCCAGAGAACAGAGGCAAAGTGGGAGAAAAACTAAAATCTTCGTGCCAGTCATGCATAGGAAAGTGAATGAAAACTCCATCAGACATGCGACTCACTGTGCTTGGCCGCTGACCGCTCGCCTCTCGTGACTTATACGCCCACCTCCCTCTCCCATTTTACTGTCGTCTGATCTACTTTATTCGAAAACTCGTACTCGCCTGCGACGCCATTTTCGACATGAATGCAGATTAGGCAGTCGTATGCCGCCCTTGACCCTTGACACGTTTGCAGTGACCTGTGTGGCTATGGTAGGCGTGCAAGATCAGCGTCGAAAAATTTTCAATTATCGAAACCGCTATTGTGTTCCGTCGTACAGAACCGTGCCTTTCATCACGACCGCTATAGCGTTCCGTCGTACCGAGTGAGTTAAATAGTGTGGTTCTTTTATTTGTGGCTGGACTGAAAAGGAGAGAAATAAGTTGAAAGTTGCTGACTGGAAGCTGCGTCACTCTGCCGAGGTGAAGTCCATGCGGCACTGTCTGCGATCTCGAATTTCACATTGCTTGGCAAATCGCTTGGCGCGTCACGGCCACAGCATACATTAACCCAGTTCTGAGTTCATCTGAAAGAGCAGAAGCTAACCTTTTGTTTCGATTAAGTTATAATGTGAAGTATCCAGTATAAATCAGACAAATTTTGTTTTGAAAATTACCCAAATTTTCTCGGTAAAATTTATCATAGAAAATCTAAAATTGACATATATTTTTTGATCACCAGAAAAGTTGAAGATTCGCACTCTACATTTCTATGCAAGTGAGCCTCATCAGTGATGTGGCCATGACGCGAGACCTATTTAACCCTCTTGTATTTGTATTCTAGAGAGCTGAACTGCCCTAGATTTCGAATTTTCTGAAGATTTTTCCCCAAAAATAGGGTTCCTCTGTTCATGGGTATACTGTGAGCTTGTCTGATCATATATAAAGCTAGAAATTTGTCAGGTGTCAGTAAACATGCTTTACTTGCATATCCAAGTATGTCTTTCTAACCACTGCTTGTCGTGTCATTGTCACCAAAGATGTCACCAAACATGAACAAATAAGTGACATACATATAAAAACAAGAGAAGCACACCTATACATGACCACAACACATACAGATGAGTAACGAATTAGAGTAGGCCTATGGCGTAGTTAAAGTGTCTAACAGCATTTCCACGTGATAGTACTCACAGTGGTCACCAAATGTCACCAAATGCTCCTCAGGTATTTACACAGTTTGTTCAGGTAGTTTTTATCACTATTTTTTCTTTCCACTACAAAACTACATTCAATGTTCATAATACAGTTTACTAATTGTCAGTACAAAGACAAAAAGAAATAATCTATAGGTTTGGCATCAGCTGGCAGTGTACAATTTGGTCCGACCGTGAGATCAAATTTCTTTACTGTTAGCAGAACCAGTGCTGGGTGCCACGTTCACTGGAATGCGGTCAGCGGCGCGTTATCTTCTGTGTCGGTCTGCTCTCCTAAATCACAGTTTTCATCATCTTCCCCCTCACCAACCTCAATACCTGACTCAGCTACATCTTCATGTTTTTCTAATTCACGAACAGTAGCATTTAATTCCTCCTCTGAATAATCTGGAGAATCATCTGTATCCTGAAAACCGTCTGCTACAAAGGGCATCACCATTTTTTCACACACTACGAGGTATGAATGAAAATACCCCAACCACATTTCGCGCCCAAGCATAAGTGAATGGATGTGTGTGTAGTGCTAATTTTCCCAAGATCATCTCATTGGATGATGCCAAGAATGTTTGACCAACTGTCAGTCTCCCAGGGCCAGAAACATGTGATTAGTACGTGATCAAAATAGCCCATGCTCGTGGCCGACTTTTACGGTCGTGTATGGCCGTAACGAAGCGCTAGGCAGTGTGGGTGGAACTGTCCGCTGTGCCGCGAACAAATTTGCTGCCGTCTGTCATTTCAATGTGCGAAGAATATATCAGTAAGTACAAGGCCGAATTCCGCCGATGTGCAAGTCCCCTTCCCCCATGATCATAATTGCTTGACAGAGACAGTGTTTTGGAAAAAAAAGTTTTTGTTTATTATTAACAACATTTTTATGTGGGTTTCTATGACAGTAGAACTAGTAGAACAGTGTTACACAGCTTTTTTTTTTTTTTTCTGAAGTAAAGTAGTGAAAACAAATATATACCTTGTCGTGTAAAATGAGGTAAATGAAAAAAAAAATTTCAATGATTGTGTGCACGCTGTCATTTGCTGATTTTTTTTTTTATTGTGGACAGTGATGAAAAAACCCGAAAATCCCTCGAGTAGTTTCTGAGATATAGTGTTTAAATGACATTACCCCTAAACCAACCCACTTTTCCGCCATGAAAATTAGCGATTTTAGCAAGTTTGGCACTTTATTTCTCAGGAACCAATCAATTAACAACTCAGAAAAAAATTGACACAATAAAATATGATATATACTCTACAGAAAATAAGTTTGAAGCATATCTCTCGCTTTATGTTAGTACAGGGGCATGTTGAAAATGCACATTCTAGCAATTCCGCAATACTCAGATTTGGATTTTTGCCTGTTTGACATGTTATTACTCATTTCTCATTCCTACAGATGGTAATATTTCTGGTGGTTTTAACTGTCTGTTACACATAGATTTGGAAAATGCTTTTTGACAGTTTTATAGCCATTACAAAATGTTCTGCGAGTCTCCTATTTTGGAAAAAATCAATGTTTGCATTTCTCGACACAAAATTAAATATGTAAAAAATCATATCTCAGGAACCAATGAAGCTAGACACTTGATTTTTGTTTTGTTTTCTTTGTCTTGATATGCTCTTTCAATGTTGTATGGCTTTATAACTCTACTTCTAATCTGAAATTTTGGCTGCAGGTACCTACTTTAAGACACCAAGATTTAGTCTGATGTTCTTTTTGGTCCGTTTTCTTTTTCTTAGTTTCAGCCTATATCTTCCCATTACAGGATTGTGGTCACTGGTGCAGTCTGCGTCTTGTGGACAAGGTCAGAAAACCACTAACATCCAAAACAGAGAACACCTGATCAACACACACCACCCAAGCGAGAAATGCTGCCAGATGTGACACCGCCGACAAATGAGAGGAGTCCAGCTGAAGAGTATGCATCTGACAGTGTGCAGCAGGAAGTAACTGACCACCTCGAAAATCATTCTGTTTCGCCATCAGGGGAGAGAGTTGGTTGTCTCACTGAGGTCTCCATCCTTTGGCAGTGGTATGATGTTGATATCTGATCATTGCTGTGGTTTCTCTCCGTTGGTGAGCAGTCGATATGCGAAGTCGACTATCATCCAGGTTGCAGAATTTCAGAACTTCTGCCACGATTCCATCCTCACCAGCTGACTTTCCTGTTTTCAATGATTTTTTGACCGTGAGATATTCTGTCATTGAGAATGGACCAGTGTCGATGTCTAGGGTATTCAAGATGGTGGTTATTTCTTAGTCTCGGCTATTCCCTGGTATGAGTGGTTCTTTGCCGAGTAAATTGCTGAAGTGATTGTGCCAGCTTAGGATACGATCTTTACTTTTGCCCTTGTGATTCCCTTCTTAGTTTTCTTTCGTCCACTGATCTCATTAATTCACCCCCAGCTTCTTGCATGTTGTGCCCTTCTGTCAGATTCTTCTACTTGCATTATCATATTTGTTAGTTCTTCTTCGAATATCCGATTGTAGCTAGTTAGAAGATTAAAATCTCAGCAGGGGTACTTCAAGGAGACACACTTGCACCTTATCTGTTTGCTGCAGTCATGAAATATCTGATGAGAAAGGCTATAGCTGAAAAAGAAGAAGAACTTGGTTTTACTTTGCAGCCCAGAAGAAGTCGACAATATCCTGCCAACAGCTTGACAGATCTCAACATTGCTGATGACATAGCACTGCTATCCAATGAAATATCACAAGCAAAGTGGCTACTGGAGCAGGTTGAAGTTGAAGCAGCTAAAATTGAACTGCACCGCAATGCTAAGAAAACAAAAGTGATGATGTACAACAGAGGTAATGAAAACAATATAAAATCTATCAATAGGGGAGACATCGAGCAAGTCGAGAGCAGTCAGAAAGATATCTCTGTTCGAAAAGCCCTTGCCTGGTTTGCATGTCATAAGCTGAAGATGATATGGACTTCTAACTTGAAAAAAGAACTAAAGATTCGTCTCTTTATATCCACTGTCGAGTCTGTGTTGCTCTACAACTCGGAAACATGGACTTTAACAAAGCAGATGGAGAACAGTCTTGATGGAACGTATACTCGCATGTTGAGGATGGCATTAAATGTCTCTTGGAAGCAGCACTTGACTAACAAAGAACTATATATGGATACCTCCCTAAAGTTAGTGACAAGATAAGAACACACAGGCTTTGCCTAGCTGGCCACTGTATGCGTCATCCAGAGGAAGTTGCTTCACAACTTGTACTGTGGCAGCCAACTGGAGGGAGAGCGAACAGGGGAAGGAAGACAACAGACTTCATTGATCTTCTCAAAAGGGACACTGGCCTCGAAAACATCGATGAGATCAAGGCAGCTATGTTGGACAGGAGCAAGAGGAACGAGTATGTCATAGAGGCTCAATCGGGAATGAAGCATATGGATGGCTGAAACGGTTGACCTCATGCTAATGAATACTGTTGTTCCCACTGTTCCACCAGTTAAATGTCCAGACATAGTAGAATTCTGGCAGTGTAGCAGTGCTTGCCAACAGAACACTGATGCCATTTGTTAAACATATGGACTGTCCTAACGATAACATTAGATTCTTGAGATATCCAGAGATATCATTGGGAGTGATCTAGACGTTTTGTTAGTATCTACCTACATCGCACCTGATCAATGCACTTATGATAAACATACTGGCAAGAGTTGTAGCTTACATGACCTAGAAGATTTAGTCCTCTTCTCCCACTGGACGAAGCAGCAGGAAAGTTTCAGTCTTTTTCTCATAATTTTGTATTTGGTGTTTATTTGTGATCTTACATTCATGCTTTGATAAAGGGAGTACAACTTCTTATCTAAAGTTGTATGTGCTCTTCTGTCTATAATATACTTGTAGTGTTGTCTATGATTCTATTTTCGTGTTTTCCTGGTTCCTAGAATATTATTTAGTAAATATTTACCAACGTGGGGAATAATTGGGGGCGACATAAATGCACGTATTGGGGAATCGGATTTACCAGATGACAGCAACAATATTTTTGATTGGGAAAGAGAAGGGAGCAACACTAGAAGATCACTCGATAAGATGTAAATCAATTTGGAACAATTCTAATAGATTTTTGTATGACCTTTCAGTGCATCCCATTGCATGAGAACAATGCTACTTCATGACCAAGTCAAAAGCTTATTTTGAAGTGGGCAAACGATTAGTCCCATCATATGCCAGTTCAAAAAGCAGTACAATATGAAAAAGCGATTCATTCCTCGGAGTCCAAAACTACAATCGAATCAGCACTCTGTTTTCAACAACATCATGGTCAAAACAGGTGAATCTATGAGACAAAAAACATGCCTGAAAGAGGCCAAGAAAGAGAAACAATTACATAGTATTACAGGGAATGTGCTGAAAATAAATGTGCAGCACACCATGCCTTTAATCATTTTCACAAAACCAACAAATCTGAAGATAAGTCAGCATATAGACAGAAGAGAGCACACTACAAAGCTATATCAGCATATAGACAGAAGAGAGCACACTACAAAGCTATATACAAGTAAAAGATAAGAACTGTTGTACATCACCTTTAGATAACAAAAGATATGGGTCAATGTTTTGGGACATGATACGCAGTGCAAGAAAACAAAAACAAACACAGACAGAAATAGAAGTTTCCATATGGCATAAACAATTTCAAAATATTTTTGGAAAAAGTCAAGATAGCATAAATGGCCAACAAAATACCACAGACAATGCTCATACACAGTGTACCACACTGATGCAGGAAATGTATATCACCAAGTTTGATGACTCAAATTAGTGAACAAGAGGCAAAACAGTTGATAGACATTTAGTGTGGGAAAGCTCCTGGGCTTGATGACATTTGTGGAGAAATGATTAACTATCCTGAAAATGTGGCTGTACTCTCACTTACAAAGCTTTTCAATAGACTGTATGAATCCGATCTTTTCCCAGAAGACTGGTGTAAATCTGCATTTCTTCCAGTGTCCAACTGGAGTAAAGCAAGGATGTCTGTTAAGTCCCCTAATTTTTTCACGTCAAATATCTGAGGTAGCCAATTTCGTTAAAAAACATGGAAAGCATAATATCCAGATGGTTCCTAATATTGCTGAAATTTTCTTACAATTATTTGCTGATGACATTGCACTCATATCACCTACACCTTCAGGGTTACAAAATCAGACAATCTTCATAAAGCATCAACATCTCAGCCTCATGATAAAACTTTGATGCACCTTAAGCTATTATATTTTTTTTCCAAATGATATTGAAACAGTAAATCGTTACAAGTATTTCGGATTCACACTCTCAACAAAACTGTCCTTTAACACTGCTTGTGACAAATTTTCCAACAAGCAAAAAGTACAATCTTATGATTTGATGAAAACCATGTGGTCCCTTGGCTCCTTGAACACTACTATTTTCTTTCAATTGTTTGATGCACTAGTTCAACATATGTTGTTATATGCGGCAGAAATAAGCGGTACGTCAAAACTTGCTGTTACAGAGACAGCCCACTTATTTGGATGCAAACATCTTTCGAGTGTAAGCAATAAAATACCAAACTATATGATATATGGAGAAACTGAGAGGTATCCTTTTTACCTTTGTAGCTGTGCACAACCAACAGCGTGTAGCAGACGTTTTTTCTTCTCAAACGATTTTGAGTACAGTTAACTCCCCTGGTAAGCGATTCTCAAAAATATTAGAAAATTCTATTATTTAAACCCTTAAAAGCTAAGAAATGAGTATCTTGTGCATTCCAATTTTGCAGAAAAGTATGTATTTCTTATAGGAAATGTCCTTGAGGCGAAATTTCCCTTCGTTTTCCTTAAATCAATAATTTTGTTGTCCGATCGTTTGGTACTATTCAAATTTCCGACCAGTGAGCCGTGACGATAATCGCCAATTTGTAAAATAATGAAATAAATTGTGGAAATTGTAATATCACGATTAGAATGTTGGTATTCTAATCTTTCATTTGGACCACATCACACCTTTAATCATTAGATATTAAGCTTGCATTAAAGTCAAAGTGCGGCAAACCGCCAAAATGATCGCCATCTTGCCAGGATGTAGAATCGAATTCTTAATATTTAAAATCTGACTTAGAATACATAATAACATTTACATTTTTGCTCCTTTTATAAACTGAACTGATACTGCAATAAATTATTGTTAAGCAGTAAAGTATTAGAAGAGATCTTGGATTTCCGTATTGTGGTCGAACTAAATTTCTGGACTGAGAGGTTGATTTACCTATTCAAAGTATGTCCACATAAACCGATTGGTTATTGTGTATTTACTCATTTGTTTGATATTTTTCATGGATTAATATTGATTGATTAAATACGTAAAATACGGCTAAAATCCCTTTCAGCAAAGTGTAAACTTAAATCACTCATAGTTTCGATCTAAGTGAATATTGTGCAAAATGATGTAGAATACAACAATTTGTGTGCTATGTAGAATTTTTTTATATATGATATGTTGATATTTGTTATGTGGACCACAAGATAAGCACCGCTGAGCTTGCTCGAAGAAACACAAATCTGGCCCCTAAGGGGCTCCAGAGTCGTTTCGCCTGCGGGCTCGCGGTGCGGTCAATGCGGTACACATGCGGAGTATATAAGCAGATGAGTGCGATATGCCTTTCTCCTCTGAACGATGCAATGAGGGTGGATACTTTTGTTTTAGAGGCTTGGAAAAGTTGCCTGTGTACACTGAGTTTGGATTTGCGCCAACGGCGCTCTGCTCTGCGGCGGGCACGTTTTGCACAGGCAATCCATGAGTGAGCCAGGGGTAGGGGGGCGGTCAGGTAAAAGACGGGTTGTGGCTGGAGCATGTGTGTCCAGAAGATGGTGGAGAGTAGTATAGAATTCATCGGCAAGGTTATGTGACTTTTCAGAAAGGAGACGGGAGGCATCAGATGAAAATGTGGAGAGGTCGATAGATTTGAGATTGCGTCGAGTCACTGTGCGCATGGTACGGGAAGGAGGAGAAATGTCGAGAGAACAGAGAATTGCAGAGTGGTCAGATGGAAGGGCTGAAGTTAGACGGGTAGAAAGAACTAAGCAGTTGTCAGTAGCGGAATTGTGGTGATCACGAGAAATGATCCAGTCAAGAATGTGACCTTTTTGATGGGTTGGTTCAGAAATGTGTTGTCATATTGTGATTGGACAGAGAGTTGATGATATGTCTTGTGTCATAACGGTGAGTGTTGTCATAATGGACATTGATGTCACCTAGAATGATGAGATTTCCAGGTAAGAGGCAGTAGTGGTCAAGCAATTGGTCAAAGTCAGAGAGAAACGTGGATCTGGTGAGTTTGTTGGCAGAGCTAGGTGGGGGTCGATAGACACAGGAGAAGGTGATGGGGTGAGGGGTGGATTGGAAGGATACTTCAAGGTGCTCGAAAGAAGGATGGGAGAAAGGCAGAGACTGCGAGAAAGATAGGCGGGAATGGAGTGAGTCGTTGTAGAGGATGGTGATACCGCCACCTCGGGATGAGCGATGGAAAGAAGCAAGCCTGTAACCACTCGGAGTGAGGCTAGCATGTATAGGTTCGTGACCAAGGGGTTCTGTGTCACTTCTGCTTGCCGTAATTCCCCATGAAAAATGCTAAATATAGAGTCAGAATATTCGATCGCTGGCAAAGAGGATGACACGGAGAGTCGACCAAATATCTGGTCGCCGGCACTGAACAGGTTAAACCTTGGACTCTTTAAGACAGATGAAGTGATACGTAAAAAAATTAATGTACATGTTCAAAACAAATTCAGTGCTCTGGAAGATGCTGGTGACAGTGAGGAACAATGGACAAAATTGAGGAATTCGATAAACGAAGCTTGTGAGGAAATCCCTAAGGCAGATAGAACAGCAAAAAGAACTGGATGACAAAAGAAATTTTGGGCTTGATGGAGGAAAGGAGGAAGGCAAAGAGAACTGAGATCTACAGGAAGATAAACAAGGAGATCAGGAATAGGTGCAATGAAGCTAAGGAAACTTGGCTGAAAACAAAGTGCAAAGAAATGGAAGACCGACACAAAACGGATCCTCAGGGTATGTACAGATGAATTGAAGAAATTGTCCACAGAAAAAATACATGCACATCAACTGGTTACTTAAAATCGAAAGATGGCACGCTTATCATGGAAAAAAGACAAAATATTAGACAGATGGGGAGAGTACATTAAAGACCATTTTGAGGATCACAGAAACGAAGAACACATTATAAAAAAGAACTTTGAAGGACCACCCATAATGATAGATGAAGTTAGAGTGGCACTGAAAAAGATGAAACCAGGAAAAGCCCCAGGACCAGACAACATTACTACAGAGATGATTGAAGCCCTGGAGGAATTTGGCATAGAAAAAATAACAGTCCTCCTAAATGAAATTTACAACACTGGAAAAATCCCCAAAGATATGTCATTGCACTTCCAAAGAAGACAGGGGCTATAGAATGCGAACTCCATCGCACAATCAGTTTGATGAGCCATGTAACAAAAATCCTGTTAAGAATAATCATGATGAGGACAAGGAATAGAATCAAAGGAGAAATAGCAGAAGAACAGTGTGGATTTATGGAAGGGAAAGGAACTATTAATGCCACATACATACTAAGAATATCATACAGAGGTCAAATGAGATGAATAAGGATTTGTATTTATGCTTTGTTGACTATACCAAGGCTTTTGATTGGGTACGACATGAAGAATTGATCAACCAACTGGAGAGACTCAATGTTGATGGAAAAGATCTACGAATAATCAGGAATATGTACTGGGAACAAACAGCAGCAATGAGAATAGAAAACAATGTAAACTCTTTTCAAAACATCAAAAGAGGAGTCAGAAAGGGTTGTATTTTGTCACCAGATCTGTTTTCACTATATAGCGAAAACATCATGAGAAACCTAGAAGAAGACCCTGGATTAAAGGTTGGAGGGAAAATGATAACATTCGATACGCAGATGACACCATGCTAATTGCAAAAAATGAAAGGGACCTACAAAACCTTGTGAATATACTAGAAATAGAAAGCAAAGGTAAGGGGTTGGAACTAAACAGCGGGAAGACTGAAGTCATGGTGATCAGTAAAAAACATGAAATCTCCTCATGCAAAATAACAGCAAATGGCACAACTTTGACACAGGTTAATAAGTTCAAATACCTGGGAACGGTCATCTCATCAGACAGCAGATGCACATCGGAAATAGCTGGCAGAATCAGCCAAGCCAAAACAGCATTCAAGAAGATAACAAGCATTCTTACCAACAAATGCCTATCAATTAAAATAATAAAAAAAGGGAGTATAATTTTCCATTGCTTTTATTCTTGCTTTTATTGCTTTTATTCTTTCTCCCCATTTATAGCCATGCGTGTGTGTGTGTGTGTATGTGTGTGTGTGTGTGTGTGCGTGCGTGTGTGTGCGTGCGTGCATGCGTGCGTGCTTGCGTGTGTGTCTGCTTCAGCGCTTAGATTTGATTTTTTATCAAGATTTTGCGCTATATAAATATTGTAATTATTATTATTATTATATAGAACCAATACTGTTGTACGGATGCGAGGCGTGGACAGCCAGCAAGCAAAGCCAGAGCAGGATCGAGGCAGCCAAGATGTGGTTTCTCAGAAGAAAGCTGAGAGTTCCATGGACAGCAAAGAAAACAAACAAACGAGACAGTCTTGATGGAGGCAGACACAGGGAGATCACTCATAAGGAAGATTAGGAAAAGACAAGCAACATTTATAGGCCATTTTATGAGGAAGAGGGATTTGGAGCACTTGGTCACAACGTGAAAACTGGAGGGAAAGAGAGCACCAGGTAGACCCAGGGCGAGAATGCTGGACGGACTTGCAGAGTGGCTGGGGATGAGGAGGGTGAGGGAGATGCTGGGGGCAACAAGAGATAGAGATGGTTGGAAGTCCATGGTCGCCAACGCCATGCGGCAGGGCACCTGATGATGATGATGATGATGATGATGATAAAGGTTAAGAGTAGTGGTAATTAGGAAGAGGTGAGGCAATCAATACTTTTTGCTGTTCTTGTTTTCTGTGTGTGTGTGTGTGCGTGCGCGCACGCTCTCGTGTTGTTCTCTGTGTGTGTGTGTGTGTGTGTGTATGTGTGTGTGTGTGTGTGTGTGTGTGTGTGTGCGCGCGCGCGCTCTTGTGTTGTTCTGTGTGTGTGTGTGTGTGTGTGTGTGTGTGTGTGTGTGTGTGCGTGCGCTCTTGTGTTGTTCTCTGTGTGTGTGTGTGTGTGTGTGTGTGTGTGTGTGTGTGTGTGTGTGTGTGTGTGTGCGCGCGCGCGCGTGTACGCATGTGTACATTTCATGAACGAAACAAAGGCTTTTGATTATAGTTTTGAATATCATTGAGCAAAATTTACCGTATTCTCCCCCATTCACCCCTCCTCTGTATATATATATATGTGTGTGTGTGTGTGTGTGTGTGTGTGTGTGTGTGTGTGTGTGTGTGTGTATGTGTGTGTGTGTGTGCGTTTATGCGTGTGTGTGTTTATGCGTATGTGTGTTTATGCGTATGTGTAAACATTGTCTCTCATCTCTCTCCCTTGCTGGGATCGGTGGCAGATGCCACGCTCAACACCGAAAGTTTTCTCCAGGTAGCGTGATTAAGACATCTGTGAGTGGCCTCCTGGATCTCTAGACTTCACTGATGTTGTTGAAATAGGAGGTATGCAGTTGGTGTTGAAACTGGTTCATCCCCCACTGTTATAGTCACTGAACACTGATCACCTGTAGGGATCACCTTTTCAATCGCACAGGCGGAAAAGTCTGTAAAACATCATACATACATAATCAAAATCGATTTATAGATGGAATCCTTTAGTTTCTGAATATTCCATCAGAAGCAGTTAAAAGGTTAATGCAGTGTCGTCCACATATCTCTGGTTGGTGATGTTTCTTCCTCCAATCTTTCTTCCCATCTCTTCCAAATCTGCCTCTCTAATGACCTGCTCATTATACAAGTTAAAAAGATGAGGCAAAAGGATGCAGCACTGCCTGACTCCTTTTTCTGATGCCAAAAGATTTGCAATGTGCACTATTCCATCTGATGGTCGCTTTTTGGCCTGCGTATAATGCTGCTATAAGTGACACCAACTGTTTGGGGAAGCCTGGCTCTGCCATTGTGTTAAACAGTTGAAGGTGTATGACACTGTCAAAGGCCTTGCTGTAATTGATAAAGGTAATGAAAGCTTTTTGTTTGCTGTTCCTTAGTTTTTCTATCAAAATCTGTAGGACAAACATCATGTCTGTTGTGCCCCTGTTGGATGTGTAACAGCCTAACAGAGTTTTTCTGTTTTTTGTTTCATTGCTGTTCAGTATGATGATTAGCAGTACTTTACTGCTGTGGCTGATTAGGGCAATGGTTCTATTGCTACTGCAGTCCTTGGCATTCCCATTTTCATATAGCATGACAAATTCTTGTAGCTTCTGTCATCTGGTCATTGACAAGACTCCAAAACTCTTCTTCATAGATGATGCAAGGCAGTGATAGCTATACATATGATGACATAACTAAAACATTATCTTGTACAGTGACTTGGACAGCCCAGGTTGGCAATAATCTTGCACTGAAGTTATCTGTGCGCGCATGTGTGTGTGTGCACGCGTGCATGCATGTGTGTATGAGTGTGTGTGTGTGTTTGAATAGGTGTATTTTATAAGTAGTGTTGAAAAAAAAATGTTATATATCCATAACTGAGAAATTGTGCATGTGCTATTTATTATGATACTATTAGACTACAGTTTATTGTGCAGGATTTCATGTGTCAACCAATTTTTAGCAGCAACTGCCTTTTCAGTTTTGTGATCATTAAATTCCCAAAATGTTCACTTTGTTATGAAACAATGGGGCACATGTTAACAAGAGCACACGACACATCACAATCAAGTGCTGTACTTGCTCCTCAGCATGATTAAAGTTTTTCTAGCCACTGAGAATCGTGTGTATTTCATGCAAACAATTCCGATCATACACAATTCCAATCACACGTTCAACATGAAAACTGCAAGTGCACTAGATTTCTCAGTAGAAGTTGACCTCTTGTGAAAGCACGAGTTTTCTCTTCTCATTTCCTCGCCTCTGTCGTGGATTTCTTCTTCTGTCTCAACGCGGTAAACAGTACAAAAGCATGGAACCGACATTGCCGACACCGACCATTCCGCGGACCTCCAGACGCAACTCGACCCGAACAATAGGAAACAAACGGAAACTCCGCCCGGCCCGGAGTGTGACGTCATCTGCACACAGCCCACGCGTGCGCGACTTGGAAGGTCGGATGGGGGCGGCGGCCGTTAAAAAAAAAAAAAGAGACCCCCCCACCACCTCTCTTCCCAACACTTGACTCTGTGTGTGTGTGTGTGTGTGTGTGTGTGTGTGTGTGTGTGTGTGTTGTGTGTGTGTGTGTGTGTGTTTCTATTTAACTGCAGTATTTTGATTCCAACAGTGTTTTTCTTTCAGTCGTGTCAAACCGACTTCCCCACCTACAACAGGATAACAATTTTATCACGTGACTTCGTATGGCGGGAATATTGCCGCCATCTTAAATTTGGAGTGATTCACCTTCCAAAAAAACAAATTTCACGATGACAGAAACATTTTTCGATAATGGTTTCAATGTCCTAGTTTTCCACACCACAATTACTTTTCCATGCCACTATTTCATAAATGCCCTGAAATACACGCACACATTTACGTGACCTGACCCAGTTAGATCTAGTGAGCTACCAAGTCACAAGAGCTATTGACATTCTTATCCAAAAACTTACTTGTTAATCTGTGCATGGACGCAGTAGACACGACGATGTTACCTTTGAAAAACCAGTCCATTACACAAAATGGACATGAAGAATTGCAGCCTCCAGCCCCGTTTGAAGTCACCTACACAGTCCTGCATAATTGAAGTGAAAGTTTGCTGCTCATCACAATGGCTGATACTTAATTAGCAATCAAGCCTTCCCATTGGCTGACTGGATTAAGGGTTAGAACCACTTCTCATTGGGGTGGGGTGGGGTAGCTGTAGACGGAAGTAAACTGCATCGTTTTCTCTATCAATTAAGACTTTAATTACACCATTACCGTAGGTTGTCCCACAACCATACTCTGTCTTTTGGGGCCGTAACAACGTATCTGTATTGATTTTACCGTGCTTCAAACGACAGACACAGAGCACAAGTTACACCTCCTCCCCCCTTCTTTTGTTTTCCCATCGCAAGGGCAACACATGGACTCGACCATAAAGCTGTCTGCAAGTGTAACCCTTTCACAACGTTCGTCAGAATTAACGACAAAATAAAATAAAAAAACAAAACGAAAGTAACTAGGAAAAAACATGAACACAGAATCAGAACGCAATATTTAATATTTAGATAGGGCAGGCGCAAATTTTCGGCCAACTCGCCTTTGTCAAGTGTAAACCCAAGATCACAAAAGAACAAACAAAAAATATAAAAACTAGGAGGAAAAAGAGCAAACCTTCCTGCTGCTTCGTCCAGTGTGAGAAAAGGATTCACATGAAATCATAATGTGTTTGTGAGTAATGGTGACAACTTGGAAGAGGGAAGGGCAAATATGATGTCTGAGGGGAAGTGAGATATAATAATATAATATAATATACAATATTTTATATAGCGCAAAATCTTGATAAAATCAAATCTAAGCGCTAAAACAGACACACACGCACGCACGCACACACACCGCACGCACTCACGCACGCACGCACACACACACACACACACACACACACACACACACACACACGCACACGCACACGCACACGCACACGGCTATAAATGGGGAGAAAGAATAAAAGCAATGGAAAATTATAGAGAGCATATGAATTTTGATGAATTTTGCAATTTGAAAAGTGGTCACAACAGATTAGTAGCTGTTTTATCCTGAAGAGAGTCCAGGGCTAAAACTATGAAAGCTATGATGCACTAGCTGAGAGTTGGTTTTTGAATGTAAGCATATTACTATTGAAATAATGCATGCATATGCATACATATGTATACATACATACACACACATACACACAGATATATATATATATATGTAAAATTACTCATGCATACACATGGATACACACACATTCCCACATAGATATAAGAGAAAATATAAGCATATGATCGACTGAATGGAAAACTATATAATTGAGAGGTATAGCTGATGTAAATGGATCATGTCTAGTGCAGCGAATCCAGTTTGACCTCGGAATAGGAAAAAACACCCTAAACCAACAGCTAAGGGGCTGAAGAGAAAAGAGGAGTCCACAGAGAAAAAAAAAACCCTAGTCAGATGCGGCTGGGCTGTCTTGAGAAACCAGAATGAAAACAGATAAAACGCATGAAGTTTTTGTGCAGCCGCAAAGCCAAGACCTCACTGAGGTGGGGAAATGGTAATAATATGTAACTATACATGAAGGACAAGGAAGTCAATACCTATACTATCCAGTGTATACACACGCACACACGTATACAAGATTGTCAGCACATTTGCAAGCTGTGCCCTCTGCTGCATCCATAACATATCAAACACATGACACATCAAAGTCATCTGGTGAAGTTTTGTAAATCTTAGTGAGATGGATGAGTGGGTTAAGGGGTTTGGTGATGATTGCTGTGGTGGTCCTATAATCCAGAGCAGAAAGGGAAGTCTCTCAATCAAAACACAAGTCCTCGTTGTGTTACTTGACTCTTTATTATCTCTTGATGAGGATAGGTAGGGAAGGAAAACAGGGAAAATGGGAAAATGACAATAAGGGAAAAGGACCGTACTGGGATATGGAAGGAGACAAAAGAATACGAAGAAGAAGACAGGAAGGAAGATGCCAAAGAAGACAGTGCCTGTAAGACACAAAATAGGTTTCATAAATACAATGACAAAGTACACATTTTGTGAAATACCAATGTCAATGTACAAGAGTGAACCACTACATTCTAACAGAAGATGTCTACATTTACAAACAAAAGCACTAGCATTTGTAAACATGCAACAAATAATTGATAACAAAATGTTGTGTAAAGAACTATTACATTATAGTTTATACCAAAATATAATAATAATAATATATTTTATTTATATAGCGCAAAATCTTGACAAAATCAAATCTAAGCGCTGAGCGTATACATGCATACATACCTACATACATATGAGCGCATACATGCATACATACATGCTTACATACTTACATACATAAATCTAAGCTGAGCGTATACATGCACACATACATACATACATAAATCTAAGCGTATACATACATACATACATACATACATACGTACGTACGCACATGCATACATAATAATTACAATATTTATATAGCGCAAATCTCGACAAAATCAAATCCAAGCGCCGAAAAGACACACACGCACACACGCACGCACGCACGCACACACACACACACACACACACACACACACACACACACACACACACACACACACACACACACACACACACACACACACACACACACACACACACACATGCATGGCCACAAATGGGGAGAAAAGAATAAAAGCAATAAAAGCAAGAATAAAACCAATGGAAAACCACAGAGAGCACATCATATACAATTATATATTAAAACAAAGTGATTCCCCTCCGAGCGGAGACAGGCTGCAGAGGGGGGTTGAGTGAGGTTAGGATTTTATGCAGAGGAGAAAAGGTGAGTTTTGAGAGCGGACTTGAAGGAGGCAAAAGTAGGTTGCTGACGGACTGAGAGAGGAAGTTTGTTCCAGGAGAGTGGACCAGAAACAGAGAAGGCTCGTGGACCATAGGTATTGAGCTTAGTGCGTGGAAAGCGAAAAGTCAGAGGATCGGAGGCAGAGCGGAGGGTACGTGAGGGAACATAGATCTCAAGTAGGCTTGACAGGTAATCGGGGGCTGCGTTATTGAGGCTTTTGTAGCACATGGTGTCTAGTTTGTACTGTATGCGCTTTGATACAGGGAGCCAGTGAAGTTGTGCCAGGAGAGGAGATATGTGGTCAGCTTTTTTCTTTTTGAGTACAAGGCGTACAGCATTGTTTTGAATGCGCTGTAGGATGTGAATGGTGGAGGCAGGAAGACCAGACAGGAGTGAATTGCAATAGTCAATGCGAGACATTATGAAGGAGAGAACGAGTTTTGCAGTTGTTTCGACAGAGAGATACTTCCTGATCAGGCTTATACGATGGAGATGATAGTAGCAAGATCTGGCAGTTTGAGAAACAAAGTTGTTCATGGACAGGGTAGAGTCAATGCAGACACCAAGGTTTTTAGCTGAATCAGAAATTGGGACTGATGTGTTACATAATGGGAGAGAAAGAGGAGGCAGCTGGGAAAGTTTCTGACGGGTGCCAATGAGGATAGCTTCTGTCTTGTCGTCATTAAGCTGAAGTCTATTGTGTGTCATCCAGTTCTTAATGTCCGAGTAACACTCAGTGGTGCGAGTCAACAGGCGCTGTATATTATCAGGTGAGTCACTATCTTGAAGTTGGGTGTCATCAGCATAGAAGTGGTGTTTTATAGAGTGGGAGTTGATGATGGTGGACAGGGGGGAGGTATAAAGAGTGAAAAGAACAGGGCCAAGGACAGATCCTTGTGGAACACCACAGGTCAGGTATGCAGGTTGAGAGTAAGTGCCATTGATGAGAACAGTTTGTTTTCTGTTTGATAAATACGAAGTGAAAAAGGAGAGAGCAATGTCAGAGATGCCAAAAGTATGATGAAGTCTAGAAAGGAGAATACCATGGTCAATGGTATCGAAAGCTGCAGACAGATCAAGGAGTGTGAGGAGAGAGACTTTGCCAGTATCAGTTGCAAGGAGGAGATTGTTGAGAATGTGTAGTAGGGCAGTTTCAGTGCTATGGCACTGGCGGTAGGCTGACTGGAAAGGATTGAGGAGATTGTTGGCAGACAGGTGAGAGTTCAGCTGGTTGAGGACGACTTTTTCAAGGAGTTTTGACAAGAAAGAGAGATTAGAGATAGGCCTGTAATTTTTCAGTTCATTTGGGTCTAAATTGTGTTTCTTGAGGAGAGGGCGAACAATAGCAGACTTGAAAGAATCTGGGACAGTTCCAGTTTGAAAAGAAGTGTTGATGATGTCAGTGATGAATGGGAGGAGAGTAGGGAGACAATCGGAGTAGAGAGAACCTGGAAGAGGATCCAGTTCGCAGGTTTTGAACGACATGGATCTGATTGTGTTGAAAATTTCTTCTTGTGAGACTGGGGTAAAAGTAGTGAGAGGTGTGCCAGAGAAGGAAGGGTCAGGTGGGCATGGTTGACAGGGTGTCCTGTCAAGCCTGTCACGAAGAGTTTGTATTTTGGTGGTGAAATACTTAGAGAATACAGATGGGAGTTCTTCATTTGTATGTTTTGTTGGGAGAGGTAAGTCTTTTCGTGTGCCAAGGAGATGATTCATGGTTGTAAAGAGTTCTTTTGAAGAAGAGGCATTCAGGATTTTGGTTTGGAAATAGCTTGTTTTTGCAGATGCAATGAGGGTGGATACTTTTGTTTTAGAGGCTTGGAAAAGTTGCCTGTGTACAGTGAGTTTGGATTTGCGCCAGCGCGCTCTGCTCTGCGGCGGGCACGTTTTGCACAGGCAATCTCATGAGTGAGCCAGGGGGTAGGGGGGCGGTCAGGTAAAAGACGGGTTGTGGCTGGAGCATGAGTGTCCAGAAGATGGTGGAGAGTAGTATAGAATTCATCGGCAAGGTTATGTGACTTTCAAGAAAGGAGACGGGAGGCATCAGATGAAAATGTGGAGAGGTCGATAGATTTGAGATTGCGTCGAGTCACTGTGCGCGTGGTACGGGAAGGAGGAGAAATGTCGAGAGAACAGAGAATTGCAGAGTGGTCAGATGGAAGGGCTGAAGTTAGACGGGTAGAAAGAACTAAGCAGTTGTTAGTAGCTGAATTGTGGTGATCACGAGAAATGATCCAGTCAAGAATGTGACCTTTTTGATGGGTTGGTTCAGAAATGTGTTGAGTCATATTGTGATTGGACAGAGAGTTGATGATATGTCTTGTGTCATAACGGTGAGTGTTGTCATAGTGGACATTGATGTCACCTAGAATGATGAGATTTCCAGGTAAGAGGCAGTAGTGGTCAAGCAGTTGGTCAAAGTAAGAGAGAAACGTGGATGTGGTGAGTTTGTTGGCAGAGCTAGGTGGAGGTCGATAGACACAGGAGAAGGTGATGGGGTGAGGGGTGGATTGGAAGGATACTTCAACGTGCTCGAAAGAAGGATGGGAGAAAGGCAGAGACTGCGAGAAAGATAGGCGGGAATGGATTGAGTCGTTGTAGAGGATGGCGATACCGCCACCTCGAGATGAGCGATGGAAAGAAGCAAGCCTGTAACCACTCGGAGTGAGGCTAGCATGTATAGGTTCATGACCAAGGGGGTTAAGCCATGTCTCTGTAATAAAAGCAATGTCAACGTGCTCATCAGCGATAAAATCGGCAATGACCTCGGCTTTGCCATCTTTGCATATTGATTGAGCGTTAAAAAGGCATAGTTTAAGTTTATCATATGGCGGCGGCCGAGGTGGCGAAGAAGGCGGCACCGACGGGACAAAAGACGAAGGCGACACCAGTCGATATTTACACTCTAAAGCACTAGCACTTGTAAACATGGAACAATTAATTGATGACAAAACATTGAGTAACCCTTTGATAAGTTGAGGGTAAACTACCATACTGCTTGTTCGATAGCCTTAGCATAGAGTAGACTTTCAATAATGTACTGGCAAAATAATGCACAGTCATATTAAGCTGTTCGGCCGCCATGGGCTGAGTTAGTTGTAACATAACATCTGAGTGGGCAGCTATAAGATCAACAGATGATATGAAGTCAAATAGACAAATGTATAGATAAATAAATAAAATAAATTTTACTTTCGACAATAGGAAATTACAGTAATGATAAACGCATATGTATAATAGAAATATCATACATGTGTAAACAAATCAATAATTCATGTAATAAGACATAAATAAATCAAGAATAGTAACCATAATCAAGCGCCGTTTTTCTTGATAGAAGAAGAGAGATACAATCATGATATGGATAACAGATGGAGAAAAGTGACAAATACAGACAGCAGATAAGAGCCAACCAAACAAACAGACAAAATGGCTAACAGATAAGATGGGCAAGCAAGCAAAGCAAAAAACAAACAAACAAAATGAACAAAAGCAATGAGAAATATAGAAGAAGCAAGAGAGAATCAAACACGTCATAGAGTCATGAACAAATCACCGCATATAATACAGAAAGAAATACTGGTTGGCTGTTTGAACTGTTAAAATATCAATAATGTTAAAAAAATTAAAAAATTAAAAAGAAAACGCGAATTATCATTGTGCATACACACACACATACACACACACATACACACACACACACACACACACACACACACACACACACACACACACACACACACACACACACACACACACACACACACACACACACACACACACACACACACACACACACACACACACACACATTGACTAGATTAGATGTCATAGGTTGAAAGGCAGCTGACGTTATTGTTGCTAACTGAGGTAATCTACGACACTGACGTCAGGTATTTAAAGTAACTTTGAAGGAAGAGAGTGATTGAGTGTTTGTGATATTTGGGGGGAGGGTGTTCCATAGTTGTGCACCAGAAAACGATAAACTACTTTTATATATGTCAATTCTTGGACGGATAATTTTGAATTGATTTTGTCTTGAGTTTGAGTATGATCGCACATTCTGATTAAACAAACTGAGAAGATATTGCGGAACATTCCTTTTTGATACTTTAAACATTGTGATACATTTATTGAACATTAAGTGTGACTTTAGAGGGAGGATTCCTAACTGTTTAAGTTTTTCATCTGTTGTTAAAGTGGGATCTGGCATGATAAGTTTTGCTGCCCTCCTATGTAAGGTGTTCAATTTTTTTAGATGAACTTCACATGAGCTATGAGGGAGGGAGAGACAGACAGATAGACAGACAGACAGACAGACAGACAGACAGACAGACAGACAGACAGACAGACTGACAGAGGAAAATAAAGAATGCTCCTTTTCCTCATCTTTCATCACTGTCCGGTAATACTTCTCATTTTCTCCCAGGTCTGTTTTACCCCAGGTCTGTTTTTATTCTGTCTATTTTACCCCATGTCTGTTTTTATTCTGTCTATTTTACCCCATGTCTGTTTTTGTCCCTGTCTGTTTCACTCCAGATCTGTTTTTATCCCTATCTGTTTTACCCCAGGTCTGTTTTTGTCCCTGTCTGTTTTACCCCAGGTCTGTTTTTGTCCCTGTCTGTTTTACCCCAGGTCTGTTTTTGTCCTGTCTGTTTTACCCCATGTCTGTTTCTGTCCTTGTCTGTTTTACCGCATGTCTGTTTTTGTTCTGTCTGTTTTACCCCAGGTCTGTTTCTGTCCTTGTCTGTTTTACCGCAGGTCTGTTTTTATTGTCTATTTTACCCCAGGTTTGCTTTTGTCCCTGTCTGTTTTACCCCAGGTCTGTTTCTGTCCTTGTCTGTTTTACCCCAGGTCTGTTTTTGTCCCTGTCTGTTTTACCCCAGGTCTGTTTCTGTCCCTGTCTGTTTTACCCCAGGTCTGTTTCTGTCCCTGTCTGTTTTACGCCAGGTCAGTTTTTATCTCTGTCTGTTTTACCCCAGGTCTGTTTCTGTCCCTGTCTGTTTTACCCCAGGTCTGTTTTCTGTCCCTGTCTGTTTTACCTCAGGTCTGTTTCTGTCCCTGTCTGTTTTACGCCAGGTCTGTTTCTGTCCTGTCTGTTTTACGCCAGGTCTGTTTTTGTCCCTGTCTGTTCTACGCCATGTCTGTTTTTGTCCCTGTCTGTTTTACCCCAGGTCTGATTTTATCCTGTCTGTTTTACCCCAGGTCTGTTTTTGTCCGTGTCTGTAAGCCTACAGGCGCCTTCAGACAAACCATGGCATCATGCAATATGACGCAAATGTTTTTACATAGAAGGATGAAGACAGAAGAACCAGGCCTACAAAATTCACAAAAATATCTAATGCAAGAGAGGAGACTGACCAACGACTAGTCATAATGTTGATTTAGAAAAGGACAAAGCAATGTCCAGAAAGAAGATCAGACAACTTGAACAGATCAACGTAAAAAACAAACAAACAAACAAAAAAACAGCAACAAAGAGAACAACAACAACAACAAAGCAACAAAACAAAACAAAACAAAACAAAACAAAAAAGAACAGATGAAAACAAAGCCTCGAGCAAACAGACGTCCAGAAAAAGATCCATAAGGCCATCACAGAGAACTTGAAACATGTAGAGAACAGCAAAACAACAGCAGAAAAAACAAAAACAAAAACAAAACATGGCAGATATTCGCTTTCTCTTTCTGTTTCAGGTTTAGTTTCTACGCTCAAAACAAATTCCACATGCATTGATGCCACAGGTACCACGTGATGGAGAAGATCCTAACTGATCGTGGCAACTTGAGAACCCACCTATCCCATGTTTTTTTTAAAATTTTTTATCTTACATTTGTATCAATCTGTCATTAAAACAGTCTCAGCTGCATTGAACTGACGTATTTGTAATGTTAAAAACCAACCAAACAAACAACCCCCCAAAACAACAACAACAACAACAACAACCAAAAACAAAACAAAACAAAACAAAAAACATACAAAACAGATGAAAACACAACCATCTACTCAGTACATAAAATGATATTCATGTTCACATTCATATTCGTTTTTCTTCACATTGGACTTACAATGTGAAACTCAGGCTGCTCTCCCCTTTGACAGCGTGTCTCCACAGTGCAGCACCACCATTTTTCTTTCTTTCTTTCTCTTTTACTTTTTGTTTTTGTTTTTTGACTGAATATTAGAAAGGCAAGATGGCCAGTGGGCTTTCATGGAGAGGGACCTGGGAAATCAACCTGTCTCCAGTGTTTTATACCAGGGCAGTTGGGAAAAAACGCTGCTCTTCACGATTATCATCTGCCATGGGATCTTAAATGTGCGCATGCCAGAAGGTACACAGGTCTGACTCATTTTGCATCCCCTTCTGAAAGACTAGACATTCAGTTTGATTTTCAGGTCAGACTGAGGAGATAAGTCAAGGCCTCAACGGGAAATGAATCCTGGAACCCTGAGTTTAGTTACTGGCAGGCAAATGTCTAAACCATTCTGCCACCCTTCTCCTTAACTTATCTCATCAACATCTTACATAACCATAATAGAAATCACCACCATCACCCCCCCCCCCCCCCAATTCAAAACAACATATAGCCTCCTCTGCCCACCATTATTTAACATAACGTCTTCATCAGCCTCCTCAACACACTCCAGGAAACATGTGGGACCAGGAAATCTGGAAGAGATCCAAGAACAGCAACAGCATGGTGCATCATGGAATGACACTGCCAAGGCCATCAAGGAAAAGACAGGGGCTGGGTCAAATATTGCCTGGACCATCTTGCGATAACACATAATAGGCTACATGTATATGTCATAATGCCAATCTGAATCGTTCTCCGCCTTTTCCTGTCACACAGATCGCTGGACCAAGTGGCAAGGCGAAAAGTTTGAGCTATCAAGACAACAGGCCAGACTTCATACAACAGTGTACGTAGCACGCGTGATGAACGCACGCGCGCTCGCTCGCACACACACACACTAGGTGATAAAGAAGCGGGATGGGTGGGGGTAGGGGAAAGGTGTGGGCACAAACTGAGTCCAGAATTCAATAAAGAAAAGGGGATAACGACTCAAATCAACCCATGGCATTTGCAGAGAGTGGCTGTGCGTGCATGTCTGTGCGTGCATGTGCGCACATGCATGTGTGTGTGTGTGTGTGTGTGTGTGTGTGTGTGTGTGTGTGTGTGTGAGAGAGAGAGAGAGAGAGAGAGAGAGAGAGAGAGAGAGAGAAAGAGAGTGTTAAGTAAAATGTCCTGACTTAAATAAAGTGTCCTGACTGTCAAGTAAAATGTTGTGACTGCTAATTAAAATGGCGTTGCCAATCATCACCCTCCTTATGAATCTTTTTTTTTTTTTTGTCACTGCAAGTATATCTCTTACCCTTTCTATCCTCATCCACTCTGCAAAAAGTACTGTTTTCTACCTAGGTCTGCCTGGTGCTCTTTTTCTCTCTAGATATCTTTTTGCGACGACGTGCTCGATTCATAAACGAGACAATTTTCGGATGTCTTGATCATGGCTTCCCGCGCTAGTAACCACGTGACAGACAGTTCATCAACTGACAAACTCAGCACATTGGCCGAAGATGTACGAGCACTTTGCAGAGTACCCGGTAATCCTTGCAACTGGTCCAAGTGCTTGCAGTGTCTTCAGTTTTGGGTACGTAGATATGAGTGTATTGTTGTAGCCTATAATTTAACAGTAGCGTGTACTATGTCCATTCTGTTAACTTACCGTTCCTTTCGAAAGGCCCCATGCTTAGTGATGCTCGTCCTACGCTCGTGTCAACAAATCCTCTGTGTGTGTGTGTGTGTGTGTGTGTGTTTCAGTATTATTGGTAGTGGTACTCTCTAACTCTGTTTTGTTGTTGTTGTTTTTTTGTTTTTTTGAGAGGGTGAGGTAATTGGTGATAATGCCAGATTGATACTGAGATGAAAGTGGGCAAAGTGAGTGTGTGTGTGCTAGCGTGTGTGTCACTGTGTGTGTGGTTTAATATTTTTTTAGGGCAAGTGTATTTTTGGTATTTGTGTGTTTTGTTATTAAAGTACGTGTGTATGTATTGTATATATATATATATATATATATATATATATATATATATATATATATATATATATATATATATAATATGTGTGTGTGTGTGTGTGTGTGTGTGTGTGTGTGTGTGTGTGTGTGTGTTTCCTATGATTATGACTGCCCTTCAGAAGCTGTTCGCACTTCGGGTATATGTGTTGATTTTCTTATCAGGGTGATTCTGATGGACTTTGTGTTAAGCTGATTGTGGGGAAGAGTGTATGTATATCATTATTATTGATATCATCATTATCATCTTTTATCATTATTGATGTGATGGTGTGGTGGTAAGGGTGAAGATAGGAAGCAGAAGATCAGAAGAGCGCAGATGGTAAGGCAGCCTGACAAAGACGACTCAGGGAAGGCAGAGCTGGTGTTTCTCTCTTTATTCCGACCCAACTGTTCACGACCAGACCACAGGAGAAAGGCATACATGGCACTTCTTCTTCTTCAGTGGTATTAACGTCCCAGCGTGATAACGATTAGGGACTGTCGTAAGGTACATGGCACTCACACTCATCCGCTTATATACTCGGCATGTGAACCGCATTGACGGCACCGCGAGCCCGCAGGTGAATCGACTTTCTAGGGCCCAGTAGGGGCCAGATTTGTGTTTCTTCGTGCAAGCTCAGCAGTGCTTATCTTGCGGTCCACATAACAAATGTCATCATATTATATATAAGACAATTCTACACAGCACACAGATTGTTGTGGTCTACATCATTTTGCACAACATTCACTTAGATCGAAACTATAAGTGATTTAAGTCAATGTTTACACTTTGCTGAAAGGGATTTTAGCCGTATTTTTACGTATTTAGTCAATCAATATTAGTCCATGAAAAATATCAAACAAATGAGTAAATATGCGATAACCGATAAGTTTATGTGGACATAACCATCAGCTGCACATCCCTACCATTCTCCGCCTGACAGAGTTAGTGTTAACTTTGAACCAATTTGGATTTCAAGACCGCCATTTCATACAGACTCAGGGAGTTGCCATGGGCACCAAGATGGGCCCGAGTTTTGCCTGTCTCTTTGTGGGATATGTGGAGGATGAAGCCCTCAGGGAGTACAAAGGACAGGTCCCTCCCTTCTTCAAACGCTACATTGATGACTGTCTGGGTGCAACAGTTGGCCCAAGACAAGAATTACTTGACTTCATCCAACACGTTTCCACTTTTCACCCTGCCCTTCAATACACGTATGAGATACCTACCACATCCCTTCCTTTCCTTGACCTCTCCATCATCAACCAACCTGATTCCTCCACCCTGTCCACCATTGTATTCTACAAACCCACAGACGCCCACTCCTATCTACTGTACAGCTCGAGCCACCCTGAACCCACTAAAAACAGCAAAACCGCATTTGCAATTTCAAAGACTGAGACGGATATGCAGCAGTGAAGCTGACTTTGAAAACAAGTCACAGAAAATGTCCAGCTTCTTTACAGCACGCCAGTACCCCCAGGAGATAGTGCAGAAGGCACTTGAACATGCACAGTCTATGACACGGGAGGATGCCCTTGTGCCAACTACACAAACCAAGAAAGAGGACCGTGTAGTCGCAGTCATCCCATTCCATCCCCACAACATTCCTGTGTGCCACATCCTGAAGAAGAACTTCAATTCAACATTATCCAGCAGGACAGGGATTTAAAAGACATATTTCCCAAACCACCACTGATCGCCTTCAAAGGGGACAAAAACCTCAAAGATCTGTTTGTGAGATCCAAGTTAAAAGCAAAACATGGGCCAAATTACCGTAAACATCCAGGATGCAAACCGTGTGAAGACAAGAAATGTAAAACCTGTCCATCGTGATCTTCAGTGCATCATAAGTGGTGTGATGTGCATCTAAGTAATGTTTGAAGGCTGAACTGATGTGCTCCGTGATCAGTTTTGGTTGCTGGAAAATGACTGCATGCAGAAGATGATGGAAAAGACCTACATTGGACAAAGGCAAAAAAACCTCCTCCATCACATATTTGCAGTGATTTTTTTAAAGTGGATCTGTGATGTCATGGGGCAATACTTTTCCTGTAGTGACAGACCAGGGGACCACATTTCCTGATGGCAGGGGTCCTTATGGTTGTGGTGTGAAGAACTCGAGTTCCTGGGAACGAATGACCTTGTGTATTATGGCAGTGTGTGAAGGCCTGAAGTTCCTGGGAACGAATGACGTTGTGTTTTATGGTGATTTGTGGAGGACTTAAGTTCCTGGGAATGAATGACCTTGTGTATTATGGTGGTGTGTGAAGGCCTGAAGTTCCTGGGAACAATCACAATGACCTTGTGTATTATGGTGATTTGTGGAGGACATAAGTTCCTGGGAACGAATGACCTTTTGTATTATGGTGATTTGTGGAGGACTAAAGTTCCTGGTAACGAATGACCTTGTGTATTATGACAGTTTGTGAGGGCGTGAAGTTCCTGGGAACAAATGACCTGTGTTTTATGGTGATTTGTGGGGGACTTAAGTTCCTGGGAACGAATGACCTTGTGTATTATGGCAATGTGTGTAGGACTTAAACTCCTGAGGATGGAACATGTTTCATGATGGTGCATGTGAGCTTAGGGATGTTTGGATCCCTAACGTAAGTCCCTTTACTTTGTGATGTGGAGTATGTTGAATGGTATTGAAAGCGTGTATGTTGTGTGTGTATAGTCAGCCTGTGTTAGTATGAGATGGATTTTTTTCTTGTCTTTCTTCCCATGTCATTTTTTGGTGGGTTTTTTTTTTTTGGCTTGTGTATGTGCAATTTTTTTGTTTTTGTTTTTGAAGGGGCATGTGATACTTGAGTGTGCATATGGTGTGTATTGTGTGAGTTATGTGAGGGTGCTTTTTTTTGTTGTTTTTTTTGTTTTGTTTTTTTTAGTTATGTGAGTGTGGTTTTTTGTTGTTTTTTTTGTGTGAGTTATGTGAGTGTTTTTTTTTTTTGTTTTTGTTTTTTGCTTCGACATATTGTATGTGATCTTGTATTTTTTTTTCAAATCCTCTGATTATGGTTTCTCACTTTGCTGGGCATGGGATGGGGGAGGGGGAGGGTGTGTTTATGTGGATATGGGTATGAGTGTGTGTGTGTGTGTGTGTGTGTGTGTGTGTGTGTGTGTGTGTGTGTGTGTGTGTGTGTGTGTGTGTGTGTGTGTGGTTTGGTGCACATGTGCACAAGAACACTGATTTTTCTTCTGATGTGTCTGCATTTTGAAAAAGTACAAGGAATTTTCCTTAAAATTATAATATGAGAGACAAAACCCAGAAAGAGAGAAAAGGAAAAAGAAATGTTCCATGATACAAACAGTATGAACCTAAAATAGAAAAAAAAAGAACAACAACGAGTTCTCAGACTAGAGATTAGACAAGAATCAAAATGAAAAAAAAGTGAAGATCAAGGAAGTCTCCTTATTACAAGAAATGGAAAACAGACATAAAAACGTAAAGCAGAGAGATGGTCTAGCTTCAAGCATAGCTAAAATTAAGGGAGAGTGACTCACAATTCAAGTGGGAACAATTTGATGGATCACCTCTCCTCCTTAGAAAACAAACAAACAAAAGAAAAATAACAACAATGAAGAAAGAAAAAAAAAGTACAGTATGTGCTGACATTTAGGCAGAATTGTTCACTTGACAAAGGTGGAAATAGGAAAGTTGAGGGTTCATCTTTAATCTCACTCATTAAAAAAAACAACCTTTTTTTCTCAGTTCATAGTCTGTCTGTCATTAGCTTACGTGTTTGATTTCACAGTTACTGTTGTTCTCAAAGTTACTGTTGTTTTCTAAGTTACTGTTGTTTTTTAAGTTACTGTTGTTCTCCAGGTTACTATTATCCAAAGTCTGTTGTTCTACAGGTTACTGTTGTTCTCCACATTACTGTTCTCATTACTATTGGTCTCCATAATTATTACTGTTGTTCTCTAAGTTACTGTTGTTCATGGGGCTCTTTCAGAATAAATAGTATCCACACCTTCTGGAAATTCTGTGCAGAAATGTCCTCTTTTCTGTCACTCTCTTGTTTCTGCCTTGCTTCTTTGCTTTCTGTCATTTCTTCCTGTCATTTTTTGCCTTGTTGGCCCATTCACCTGTATGTGTTTGATAAAGTCTTTATACTTTCTTTTAAGATTGATAATTGGGTACATGTATTAAGTGCATTTTTGGATCTAGGAAATGAGATATGCAGAAGCAATTTTAGATAATTTAGGCCTGTTTTTTGTATGCTTTAGTGCTAGGGGCATCTCCTTAGATTATGTGCACGAATGCATTGGTAATGGTGTGTTTACTTAATTTTCTTTTTTCCCTGTTTGAAGTATTGTTTATGTTGTGAAACAGTTTATAGCCTTGATGATATGGCTCTATACAGACAGCTGGTCTGTAAACAACAAAATAGCAGTTATTCTTTTCTGTACTGTTGTTCTCCAGCTTACTGCTGTTCTCCAGTTTACTCTTGTTCTCTAGTTTACTCTTCTTATCCAGTTTACTCTTGGTCTCCAGGTGTGAAGGGTCACACCAGGTTACTCTTGTTCTCCAGGTTACTGTTCAAATTTGGGTAGTTTTCCAACTTACTGTTCAATGACTGTTGTTGTCCAGCTTACGGTTGTTCTCCAAGTTATTGTTGTTCTCCATATTACTATTATTCTCTGTCACTGGTCACATTACTGGTGTTCTCTAAGTTAGTTGTTCTCCAAGTTATTGGTGTTCTCCAATTTGTTGTTCTCCAAGTGAAAGTTGTTATTCTGGTTACTGTTGTTCTCCATGTTACTGGTGTTTTCCTAGTTTGTTTCTTCTTCAACTGTCTGTTGTCCAAACTTCTGTTTTGCCTCCAAGATTGCTTTGTTCTCCTCTACTTTGCCAATTTTCAGCATGTGTAACTAGGTGATTGATGTGATTTCACATGCATACATAGAGCATGGTAGATCTGGTTTTGCTTTGGTAGAGCTGACAGCAATGCCAGGATGACTTTTTGGCTATTCACCTTGTGAAGCAAAAATAAAAATAAAAAGTTAATTTGACCGATATTTTCTATCAAAGTTAAATAATGTGAGTTTAAATTTCCATTGCTTTTACAATTTCTATTATTTCATTAGATTTAAATGTGAATATTTTGATTTTGAATGTTCTTTTCTGGAACATAATTTATAGACTGTGTTGGTAATATTGTGTAATACATATTGCAGTTGCTCTGAGTATCTGGTATTGTGAACATATTGGGGAACACATTCAACTTGCTCTGAGTATCTGGTATTGTGATAAAGCATGATTGTGATGATGTAAGTACCTTAGTGTGATAATGATAACATGGTGTATTATGATCACATAGCATGATTGTGATGATGTAAGTACCTTAGTGTGATAATGATAACATGGTGTATTATGATCACATAGCATGATTGTGATGATGTAAGTACCTTAGTGTGATAATGATAACATGGTGTATTATGATCACATAGCATGATTGTGATGATGTAAGTACCTTAGTGTGATAATGATAACATGGTGTATTATGATCACATAGCATGATTGTGATGATGTAAGTACCTTAGTGTGATAATGATAACATGGTGTATTATGATCACATAGCATGATTGTGATGATGTAAGTACCTTAGTGTGATAATGATAACATGGTGTATTATGATCACATAGCATGATTGTGATGATGTAAGTACCTTAGTGTGATAATGATAACATGGCGTATTATGATCACATAGCATGATTGTGATGATGTAAGTACCTTAGTGTGATAATGATAACATGGCGTATTATGATCACATAGCATGATTGTGATGATGTAAGTACCTTAGTGTGATAATGATAACGTGGCGTATTATGATCACATAGCATGATTGTGATGATGTAAGTACCTTAGTGTGATTATGATAACATGGCGTATTATGATCACATAGCATGATTGTGATGATGTAAGTACCTTAGTGTGATAATGATAACATGGTGTATTATGATCACATAGCATGATTGTGATGACATAAGTACCTTAGTGTGATAATGATAACGTGGCGTATTATGATCACATAGCATGATTGTGATGATGTAAGTACCTTAGTGTGATAATGATAACATGGTGTATTATGATCACATAGCATGATTGTGATGACAAAAGTATCTTATCATAATTATAATGATGTAAGTACCTTGGTGTGATTATGATAACGTGGTGTATTATGATCACATAGCATGATTGTGATGACAAAAGTATCTTATCATAATTATAATGATGTAAGTACCTTAGTGTGATTATGATAACGTGGCGTATTAT
Organism: Monoplex corrugatus; assembly: GCA_030674185.1. Taxonomy (NCBI): domain Eukaryota; kingdom Metazoa; phylum Mollusca; class Gastropoda; order Littorinimorpha; family Ranellidae; genus Monoplex; species Monoplex corrugatus. Next base: position 13,911 of record JAPXFY010000620.1, on the reverse strand, counting down.
GATCACATAGCATGATTGTGATGACATAGCATGATTATGATGATGACATAGCATGATTACGATGATGACATAGCATGATTATGATGACATAGCATGATTATGATGATGACATGGCATGATTTTGATGACATTATCATGGAGTGCATAGTCCAGCTGCTCACAGTCTGTGAGTGTTGTAATATTAGAGCACACATGACTGTACAAAATGTTGGTATTTTCTGATCTATACTGACGTAGACCTGCATTGTTCACATGAGGCCTGCTTGGGGAAGAAGTCCAGGCTCTAGCTTTCCAATCTGACTGTATAAGTTCAAGTCTTGTGAAAAAATCTATACACACATTCTTCAGTTTACCGAACTGTAAATGGAGTTGTCTGGCCCTGTACAGGGTTGGGGAAGGTTAAGCAGGGAGACAAAGGAGATGGACATCACCCTCATAAGGTTGGTGCCATGAAAAGTATAGGCTACCTTGTCATTCACATACAACCTGGCCATTAGGGCGCAACTTGTACTGATTGCATGTTTGATTTAATTGATGTGTTTATTCTCGAGTTACGGCGAAGCTTCAGTGGCCGTGAACAGATGAGTGGAGTCTTGCAAGCTTAAGCTGGAGACAAGAGGTGACACTGGTATCGTTTGACCTTGATGTTATCACTTAACAGCGAATTTGTTACCACTGATGTAGAGAAGGTTCTACAGTTGATCGAGGATGAAGAATTTACTGGTTACGACGAAACAGCAATGTCAGATGACTCGCTGGATGAAGAAGACGTCGAATCAACTGTCCAGAGGAGCGGGGAGGATGTTAATGTCGAAATTGCTAGAATAGTCCAGCAAGAGGCGAACACAGGAGAGAGAGCGGAGCTGGAGGCGGAGTACGGAGGTGTAAGTGACCCAGATTTTGTAGTGGGTGAGGGCCAGTCAAGCAGCAATAGTTCTGACGGGGAGGGGGAGAGCGAAACTGGACACCTTGTACAAGCGTCGACTTCTACAGCGAGCACGAGAACTGACACGGTGGAGCAGCGTGCTCGTCGCCGAGCCAGTACACGTCAACCACGAAGGCAAGGCGTTGGCAGAAGTACAGGTATGACACATTGTTCTTGTCTTATGTTAGTGTACTGATACACGGAGTTTTATCACGGAGCAGTGACTGCTAAAGAGAAGACTTTGCTGAGTGGGCGTGTTGGGGGCGTGGCACTGAGTGAGTTTGTGCCATCACTGTACTTGTGTGTGTGTGTGTATGTGTGTGTGGTGTGTGTGTGTGGTTTGTGTGTAGTTGTGTGTGTGTGTGTGTGTGTGTGTGTGTGTGTGTGTATGTGTGTGTGTGTGTGTGTGTGTGTGTGTGTGTGTTGTGTGTGTGTGTGTGTGTGTGTGTGTGTGTGTGTGTGTGTGTGTGTGAAATAAGACTGAGTGAGAACTAGTGTTGCAGTGGTGCATATGTCAGTGTAGTTTTGTGTGTGTGTGTGTGTGTGTGTGTGTGTGTGTGTGTGTGTGTGTGTGTGTGTGTGTGTGTGTGTTGTTTCCATCCACTAGGATACATGTGAATCTGATTTTTTTTCTATATCCACAGGTGGTACCAGAGGCCGTGGGACCAGAGGCAGGGGACAGGGAGCTACTCAGCAGAGAGGGAGAGGTGCTGTGTTGGACCAGCCCCTTGTGCCACCCAACAACACCCAGCCAGATATTCCACAGTTCACAGGGGAACCTGGCCTGAAGATTCAGCCTGATGGGGGACAGGCCTGTGGACTACTACCAGCTGTTCCTGAACAGTGAGATGCTAGACAAACTGGTCCTTGAAACAAACAGATACGCGGATCAGGTGATAGCAGTTTCCCGTCCACAAAAAAAGTTTGCTCGTCAAGCTGACTGGAAAGAAACAGACCGGGCTGAAATGTCAAAATTTCTAGGTCTTTTGTTGTTGATGCATTGTCAGCAAGCCGACAATAGAGATGTACTGGTCAACACTGCCAATTCTCTACACCCCAGTGTTTTCCCAGCTGATGTCACACAACTACTTTCAAGCTTTGTTGCGATTTTGGCATTGCAACGACAACAGCCAAGAACCATCCCGCAATGCCACAGACAGAGACAGGCTATACAAGATCAGGCCCCTTGTCACACACCTGCAAGAGAAATTTCGCACAGTATATATACCAGACAAATTTGTTGCCATTGACGAGTCCCTGCTGCTCTGGAAAGGAAAACTCCTTTTCAAACAGTACATCCGTTTGAAGCGTGCCACATTTGGGATAAAATTGTTCAGTGTGTGCGAGGACAGTGGGTACACATTTGAATTTCACATTTACACTGGGAAAGAAGATCCTGCTTTCCAGATTCAACAGTACCTACCACCTGATGCTGCCCATCTCTCCACCACAGAGAAGATTGTAGTCTTCATGACTAGAAATCTCCTGAGCAAGGGTACCGTTTATTCATGGACAACTGGTACACAGGATCAGCATTGTACCAGTACATGAAAAACAAAAACACCGTTTGCTGTGGTACCATGCGGGAGAACAGGGCACCGGCTGTGGTACCATGCGGGAGAACAGGGCACCGGCTGTGGTACCATGCGGGAGAACAGGGCACCAGCTGTGGTACCATGCGGGAGAACAGGGCACCGGCTGTGGTACCATGCAGGAGAACAGGGCACCGGCTGTGATATCATGCGGGAGAACAGGGCACCGGCTGTGGTACCATGTGGGAGAACAGGGCACCGGCTGTGGTACCATGCGGGAGAACAGGGCACCAGCTGTGGTACCATGTGGGAGAACAGGGCACCGGCTGTGGTACCATGTGGGAGAACAGGGCACCGGATGTGGTACCATGCGGGAGAACAGGGCACCGGCTGAGGTGAGGCAGCTACAAGTCAGCCAGCAGGAGCCAGTGAAATCATTGCGGTCTGGAAGTCAGCTTTTCATGAAGTGGCAGTCCAGCAAAGTTGTCTACATGCTGACTACCATGCATGATGAAAGCATGCAAGAGGTGGTCAGAAAGTCGGGGCAAAGAATCAACAAGCCCAGCTATGTGGTGTCTTACAACACCAAGATGGGGGCTGTGGACAGGGCTGACCAGATGTTGCAGCCTTACGACACCAGCCGCAAGACCACCAGGTGGTACAAGAAGGTGATGACCCACCTCCTCCAAGTCTCCCTCTTGAATGCCTACCTGGTGTTCAAGAAACACACAGACAGCAGGCTTGATTTCCTGACATTCCAGCTTCAGGTGATCAGTGACCTGCTGTATGGCGACAACCCAGCACCTCAGGCAGCTCTTCCCCGTAATGAGGAAGGAGAGGCACTTCCCCACTACCCTAGAGAAGGCTGTTGGAAAGCGTTCCTCTGGCAGGAGGTGCAAGGTGTGCAGCAAGAGGGGAGTTAGAAAGGAAACTAGCTTTGTGTGTGCACAGTGTCCTTCTAACCCATCGCTTTGTATGCAGCCTTGTTTTGAGGTGTACAACACCAAGGAAAACTATTAGTTGCTGTGATACACTGTATATAGACCTATGTAGACTCTGTGTGTGTATGTATTTTTCATCTGTGTGTGTGTGTGTGTGTTGTGTGATGTGCTATTGTGAAATTTGTGAAAAAAGGGAAGGAAAAAACCCAGTGACACGGAAAATTCTTTCGAGTCCCAAAGTGTGTGTAGATATGGACATGTATTTGGTGATTGTAACAACTTTGGAAAATTCTTTTTGGACAGAAGGTAAGGACATACATTTTTCATTACAATTCTTTTGCTTTTTGACAATAATTCAGTTTTATTTTTCACTGTTTTTCACTTTTCTAAAAAAATATTTATATATCATGTCTAAAATAGTGTAAAAAAGAATATATCCTGTTTCATTGGACATAAACTTTCAGCTGTCCTGTTGAATGGATGTGTAATTGTGATCAATGTATAGAGGATTCAATTACCTTTCAGAAAAGTATAGGTTTTATGGACTTTTATTGAGTAGTTTTTGTGTTAGAATTTTTTTTGGATTATTACCCTCCGTGATGTAAAATGGTTTGGCAAATAGCAATTTCGAAGCTAAAAATGGGTGTGGCAGCGAAAGGGTTAATGAGTATTTTTTAGATTAGTTTATGTAGGGCTTTTGTAATTCAAATTCAGCTCTGTTGCTTTACCCTACTTTGAAGATTATAAGTTGTTTCGTTTGTAATGTGTAGGAATAATAAACTGGCACTTGTACTATGTATGAAAAATAGTATTCATTCAGTTTTTTGAGGTCATGTTATTTGTGTTTAACTCTTTCACCGCCAAGTTTTCCCAGAAACAGCACTCCTCAGTGCCAAGTATATTTTGGGCAGCCAATTTTGCAACGCAGTATGCATTTTTAAAAGCTTATATCTCAAAGACTATTAAAGATTTTCACTTACTTTTTTTTTTTGCTGTGTAAAGAGCAGATGTTGTATTTATGTATGAATGCTTGCTTATGATTATGTGCTTGGTTGATTATTCCACAGATGATCTTATTTTAAAGAAAAACAATTTTTTTCGTACGGTTTATTTAGTTGTACTACTGACCTTATTTCGTGAGTTGTGTGCCAGATGTCATTATAGTAAATGAGGAAAAGCAGTGGAAAATCTACACACAAAGTCAGCTGTCTGCTTGTTCTACTCGGAGTGGTAGACAATGTTTGCCATTTTGGAGAAAACGCTTTGGAGAAAACATGACGTAAATTCCGACAGTTAACAAAGCCACACTTCTTCCTTACTGCTGAAAAACTAGGTCGCTGGGTAAAGGTTGAAAATAGCACAGTCGTCTGCATTCACCAGTGGAGCTAACAGAAGCTTTGTACCAGCGTGAAAAGTTATCGTTTAACATGACCCCTCCAAGTCGCACAAATGCGACCATGGCGGTCGTACAGGAAGTCGCTTGATTGCGACTGTGGCGGGAAAAGAGTTAATGTTAGGTCTAAAATTTATTTTTGTATGAGTTATGGGAATTGAAAAGTATGGGAGTAGAGGTGGATAGTATTATTTGTGGTTTTGCATTATGAGGTATTAGGCCTACATCTTGTTTCTTTTATTTTCTTTTGTCTTATGTTTGCAGATATAATTTCCCTGGAGGACAAGGATGATGGTGGTCTTCTAAGCCAAGATGCCGGCACCAGATCTCGATTATGGTTGTGTGTTGTGTGTGTGTGTGTGTGCGTGCGTGTGTGCGTGCATGTGTGCGTGTCTGTCTCTTTATATATATGTGTGTATGTGTTTTCATGTACAATGTGATGTCTTTGCATGCTGAGCATTTTGACTTTTGTTTCCAACAGAAGAGTTTGAGGATGATGATTGACAGTGGCACAGTCCAAAATTAAGGTAAGTATTAATGATTTTCAGATTTTAGATGATTTATTCATTCAGGTTATAGACGCTTGTGAGGGGATAGGTATTGTGTATTGTGTGTGTACATGTTCAATCTGTTTAGATGTTACACAGGGTTTTCTTTGTGTTCGACAAGTGAGGTAATCCATCAAGAATATGGGGGTGGCAGTGGCAGTGGGGTGTGTGTGTGTGTGTGTGTGTGTGTGTGTGTGTGTTTTTCATGTACAATGTGATGTTTTTGCGTGCTAAGCATTTTGACTTTTGTTTTCAATAGGAGAGTTCGATGATGGTGATTGACAGTGGCACAGTTCAAAATTAAGTATTATTGCAGTTTACACTTGCAAGGTTAACAGTGAGCATGGTTTTGTCTTTTATCTTAATCTGGTTGTTGTTTTGGACATTGTGTTAGCCCTGATATGGCTTTAGTAGTCAGTTGGGCTATAAGCAATATGAAGTAATATGAACTAGGTCTTTAGTAGTATTTTGAATTGTTGAACTTCTTCCTGGTAGTAGTACTCAGGTTTTTCTTGGCTGTGTGTATGATGTTGTTTTTTTCATGCTGTGCAGACAGTATGTTGTGACTATCTGCATACTTCTTCATCTGTAGGCGTGTGCATAGAATGTTTTCATGTTTCTTTAAGCTTTGTAAACTTTGTATGTGATGATTAGTGATGCTATACGTGGATGAGACTTACAGAATCTTTAACGTCCATACTTGATGTTTTTAGTTTGTATACACACAAAGGGGGCTAGGCATTAGGAGTTCTGCACACATGTTGACCTGGGAGATTGGAAACACCTCCAGCATTTACCTGCCAGGTAGAAGTGTCTACATGGATGAACCAGGATTTTCTGATTGAAAGTCTTAGATGGGTAAACATGCCATGCTCATCAAGGTGTCAGGCTAAAGATCAGTATTTTGAATTGTCAGGAAACGGCTGCATATAGATAGATAATAGTATTTGTTTTGCATTGAGTGAATTAATATGAAAATGTTGCATGGGGTTTGGTTTGATTTGTTTTGTTTTGTTTTGGGGGGTTTCTTTTTCTGTGTGTGTGTGTGTGTGTGTGTGTGTGTGTGTGTGTGTGTGTGTGTGTGTGTGTGTGTGTGTGTGTGTGTGTGTGAGAGAGAGAGAGAGAGAGAAAGAGAGAGAGAGAGAGAGAGAGATATATACAGGCATTGATTTTGCTGTTACTGCTACTAGTATTTTGTGTTGACAGCTCAGATGTATTCAAGCAAAAAAACAAAAATATGTAATGATTTGTTGTTTGCTTGTTACTGCTCCAAGATAGGCAGGATGTCAAGATCTCATTGGTGTGCAGGGTTTTCTTGCAGGAGAATGGTTTTCATTCAGAGGAGTGGACAGCCATAGATGTGTCTTTGTTTTATGTTTTTTATTGATGTTGAAGTGGGCTGTTTTCTGATGCTATTCTTGTCTTAATTGCTGTTGCTGTTGTTACTGTTGTCTTTGTTGTTATTATTGATACTGCTATTGTTGTTGATGATACAGATGTTTGTTCAGGACAGGTGAAAGAATTAGCCAGAGGTATCCATTATCTCTTTTACATTTGATGTAAATTCAAATTTGATGTTGGCTGCCATAGTCAGTGTTGTTACTATTGACATAGGTACTGTTAGTATTGATGCTGTTGATGTTTGTATGCTGTTGTACTTGAAGCTGGTCTTGGCTTTGATGATGTTTTTTTTGTTTTTGTTTGTTTGTATTTCAGGTTATGTGGATGTGTGTATGAATGTTGTGTGCATGCTTATGTTGGTAGTGTTTATTGTTCCTGATGCTACTTTTGTTGTTGATAGAACAGAATCTGTAAGTATAAGGTTTTACAATAGACTGTTATAATAATGCTGCTGCTGTTTTGATGCTGTTCTTGACTTTGTTGGTGTTGTTGCTGCTGCTGTCTTTTTTTTATGATTATTGCTGGTGTTGTAACTGATACTGATGTTGTTCATCATCATCATCATCAGGTGCCCTGCCGCATGGCGTTGGCGATCATGGGCTTCCATCTGTCTCTATCTCTCGTTGCCCCTAGCATCTCTCCCACCCCCCTCGTCCCCAGCCACTCTACAAGTCCGTCCAGCATTTTCTCCCTGGGTCTACCCAGTGCTCTCTTTCCCTCTAGCTTTGCTCCAAATCCCCCTTCTTCGTAAAATGGCCTATAATTAAATGTTGCCTGTCTTTTCCTAATCTTCCTTATGAAGGATCTACTTGTGTCTGCCTCCATCAAGACTGTCTCATTTGTTTTCTTTGCTGTCCATGGAACTCTCAACATTCTTCTTAGAAACCACATCCCGGCTACCTCAATCTTGTTCTGGCTTTGTTTGTTGACTGTCCACGCCTCACATCCGTACAACAGTATTGGTTCTATATAACATTAAAGAACTCTTCCTGATGTTAATTGATAGGCATTTGTTGGTAAGAATGCATGTCATCTTCCAGAATGCTGTTTTGGCTTGGCCGATTCTGCCGGCTATTTCTGATGTGCATCTGCCGTCTGATGAAATGATCGTTCCCAGGTATTTGAATTTATCAACCTGTGTCAAGGTTGTGTCATTTGCTGTTATTTTGCATGAGGGGATTTCATGTTTTTTACTGATCACCATGACTTCAGTCTTCCTGATGTTTAGTTCCAGCCCCTTACCTTTGCTTTCTATTTCTAATATACTCACAAGGTTTTGTAGGTCTGCATATCGAATGTTGTTTATCATTTTCCCTCCAACCTTTAATCCATGATGTTTTCGCTGTAAAGTGAAAACAGATCTGGTGACAAAACACAACTTTGTCTGACTCTTCTTTTGATATTTTGGAAAGAGCTTACATTGTTTTCTATTCTCATTGCAGCTGTTTGTTTCCAGTACATATTTCTGATTATTCGTAGATCTTTTCCATCAACATTGAGTCTCTCCAGTTGGTTGATCAATTCATCATGTCTTACCCGATCGAAACCCTTGGTGTAGTCAACAAAGCATAAATACAAATCCTTATTCATCTCATTTGACCTCTCTATGACAGTTCTTAGGATGTATATGGCATTAATAGTTCCTTTTCCTTCCACAAATCCACACTGTTCTTCTGCTATTTCTTTTTGATTCTATTCCTTGTCCTTATCATGATTATTCTTAACAGGATTTTTGTTACGTGGCTCATCAAATTGATTGTACGATGGAGTTCGCATTCTATAGCCCCTGTCTTTTTTGGAAGTGCAATGAAAATTGATTTTGACATATCTTTGGGGATTTTTCCAGTGTCATAAATTTCATTTAGAAGGACTTATTTTTTCTATGCCAAATTCCTCCAGGGCTTCAATCATCTCTGTGTGGTAATGTTGTCTGGTCCTGGTGCTTTTCCTGGTTTCATCATTTTCAGTGCCGCTCTAACTTCATCTTTCATTATGGGTGGTCCTTCAAAGTTCTTTTTTTATAATGTGTTCTTCGTTTCTGCCATCCTCAAAAAGGTCTTTAATGTACTCTCCCCATCTGTCTAATAATTTTGTCTTTTTCCATGATAAGCGTGCCATCTTTCGATTTCAAGCAACCAGTTGATGTGCATGTATTTTTTCTGTGGACAATTTCTTCAATTCGTCTACCCTGAGGATCCGTTTTGTGTCTGTCTTCCATTTCTTTGCACTTTGATTTCAGCCAAGCTTCCTTAGCTTCATTGCACCTATTCCTGATCTCCTTGTTTATCTTCCTGTAGATCTCCTCATTTCTCTTTGCCTTCCTCCTTTCTCCTGGACTCATCCAAGTCCATTTTCTTCTATTAGGCTGCGCAAACCAGGTGTTTCCTACTATAAACTCATTTATCTGTGCCCATTCTACAAGTTTCTCACCCCTTTCATTTTGCGTACCAAGGCCATGAGGTCCAACTACATCCTTCACCCTATCCTGTACCACTTTAGCATTAAAATCTCCCATTATTACAGTAACTTCTTGTGATTTACATTGGACTTTGGCCATCTCTAATACTTCGTAGAAGTTGTCGATGTCTTCCTGAGTACTTGCAGATGTTGGTGCATACATCTGAATGATGCTGATATCAAATGGTTTGCCTCCCAACTTGACCAGCAAAACTCTGTCGGACACAGCCCAGTATCCCTTAACTGCTTTTGATTTTGTCTTTGTCCATCATGATGCCTACTCCTCTTTCATGTGAGTTACCACCAGAGTATATCATTGTGCATTCTCCTGATATTTTCATACCTGCCCCCTTCCATCTCACTTCCCCTAGTCCTAAAATACCAATGTTAAGTCTTTCCATCTCTGTCTTGATATTTTCTAATTTACCCTTTTGGAACAATGTTCTTATATTCCATGTTGTAACTTTGATGTTTTTAAATCTGAGTTTAGGGTTCGCAGTAACTTGCTGACGGTCTGGTTTCACCTGCCCCGCATGACGGTCCCTACCGGACGAAGCTGCTCCATAGGAGCACCTATTTACGTCGTTGTCTTTGATCTTTTTGTTTCTGTCCATGATAACCTGTGAAAAATTACGATGGTGGTTTCCCGTTGCCTTCCATCGGTTTGTGTACGGTCTCTCCGCTAGCCTTACTCTCTCCCGAGATGTCCACAAGGCAGTGGAGCTATTCACCCATAGCTTGGGGGTCTGGTTCGTGGGCACCAGGGCGTATCCACACGCCGGTGGGCCTGCATGCCTCACGTCTGGGGGCCAGATCTTCGAGTCCTACGAGATTCAGCCTGAGTCCGTTAGGTGCTCAGTTACTGCCTGTCACCACGAGGAGGCACAGCGTAGGGCTTGCTGATGGAGAGGCTATGTACTGACAGGAAGAGACTTATGCCTTCTGCTCTTCTTTTTGCACAGCAGTGCTAGCCAGTGGTGCAGGCCAAAGCCGACACACTAGACGCATCACATCTGTCAATATGACAAGCAGATTACACGTCACGTATCCAATACGTAACGTATCGACTACGTATCGCATTTTCTCGCGCGATTATATCGATACGTACTGCTTCAACAGGGACTTGTCCACGTATGGAAGTCGGGCTATACGTGCTTTTGCCCGTATCTATTTTGGGACTGCATATCTCAAGTTTCAAGGTAAGTAATATTTTGGTTGTGTTTTGAAACCCCTTTTCTACCTTGTTATGTATGTCTTGTGTCACTGAGTTTTAAACAATTCATGTACGAGTCGACCAAACACACCAAGTGTCAGCAAGCAAAGACCTGCTACTGTGAAACACGCCCAGCTGCTCTAATTAAAATATCGAATGAGACTTCAGCTCACAGGCCCAGTTCGACTGCAATTTAACTATGAAATGCTATTTTGTGGACGCGAAACGTTCTAAATGTCATAAGTGACGTAATTTTTTTTTTTATTGTTTTTGATTAGTTGCTGATAAATTTTCGAACGAGAAATGTATACTGGATGCAGCGTTTAAAGAAATCTAACGCCAAGCGCTGACTTTGATCTGTAAGGTCAGTTCGCTGTCTGGTTTGTCACCAAGGTCAAGGCCACATAGGCCTACCCTGGTAAGAGAAGCTGGTTGGAGCAAGTCGACTGACTGTGTTTGCACAGGCAGCAGAAACTGATAGTGTTGATGATGATTATATATACTTTTTTATTTATTGATTTATTTACTATTATTATTATTATTAATATTATTATCATCCTCATCATCATCACCATCATCATCATCATAACGAATACATATGTAAACAAATACAAAGACAAATGAAATAAGTTTCTTTTGTTTTTCAGATCTAAGTGTTCCCCATGCCAATATCAAGAAATCACTCAACCCAGCTGCACGGTAGTCTACAACCATGGAGTACCGGCAAGATTAAATACAGACAGAAGAAGAAAGCAAAAAGACTGATTTTGACATTCAGAAAGATTGATGTGAAGAGAGAAAATATATTAGTCCAGAAGCTAGAGGATGCAAACAATCGTCTGAATGTTAGAAAAACATTTATCTTTCATTGTAGTTACACTCATCTCTAATGTGGTTTCAAAAGCAGATTTATACTCAACTGGTGCTAAACAGAAAAATGTTAGTAAAAGCACTTATGTATGTTCATTGTACTTACACGTATCCCTAATGCTATTGTAAAAACAGATAGCTCTAACAGTACCAAATAGAAGAATGTTAGAAAAAACACTTATCTTTCATTATTCTTGCTCTTTTTGCACATAACACCACAGTAGAGATCACCAAATGGCACATGCCATAACTGCACATGATACGCTCCCAGCACCAACCCTGTCTCCCCCCTCACCCTTTCCCATTTTCCATGCACACACACACACACACACACACACACACACACACACACACACACACACACACACACACACACACACACACTGCGAAAGATCATCGCCAGTACCAAAATCGTCCTCATCTATTTATTCATGTGCAATCATTATAAAATGTTCATCATCGTTAGTTCTGAATTTGGCCTCTGTTTATCTACCAAGAGGTCCCGATTCTGTGAATACTGAGTGGCTGAAACATTTTCATGACCAACGTGACAAGTGGATAGTTGGTGGTGATTTTAATGCACATGCCCCATTTTGGGACAAGAATTGTAAAAACATAACTAGCAACAGGTTGCTTGAAAATATTATAGATTCCAGTTTATACTTACTAAACAACGGTCACGTTACCTGTGTCCCTGATATACCAACCTACAGACCCACAGCTATCGACCTTACCTTAATCTCACCATCGCTAGTACCAAATGCCACATGGCAAACAGAGGATGACTTGTTGGGATCAGATCACATCCCCATACTTCTTACCCTTAACTTTTCACTGAGTTTGATGCAATACCAAAAGATAGCTTACCGGTACCTAAGTTTAACTATAAATACGCAGACTGGGCCAGTTTTAAAGCTTTCCTACGAAATACAAGAACAGATCTATCTGAAACAACGACCTTAAACGATATGTACGCAGATTTCTGTAAGTCACTCTTAAGGGCTGCAAAAATTTCAATTCCAGAACTTAAAGCGTCGAAAACAGGAAAACATCATGGAAAAGTCTGGTGGAATAAAGATTGTGAAAAGGCAGTCAACGAAAAGAAAGAAAAATACAAACAATATATAGCAAATAGGTCACCTGAAAATCATATGGCAATGAAAAGTGCCAACATAAACTGTAACAGTCATAGAACAAGCTAAAGAACAATATTGGACATCTTTTTGTACATACGAAGTAAGTGACCATAAAGATATGCAAAAGATATGGGAAAAATTGAAAACAATGAAAAATGGGATCAAGTTGCCATCAATTCCAGTAAAACTAGAAAACAACCCTTTACCTAGCTCACAGGAGAAAGCAGAAGCTTTTGCAGACATGTTTGCTGAAGTCTGTCGAGTAGAAGGACTTCCTGCCTCTAGTAGAAATTATAGGGTATAGGAAGAAAAGACCGACGCATACAAGGATCCTGCCCCAAATAATACGCACTACGTAAATGCACCAATCACGCTCCAAGAATTAATAGATGCCATTAAATCAATTCCAAATAAAAAGACATCAGTAGGATTTGATGCAATTTCCAATGAGATGTTGAAAAATTTACCAGAAAATTTTTTATTCTTGCTACATAATATGTTCAAAAAATGCTGGAATAGCGGCAAACAGCCTGACTATTGGAAACAATCAATAGTGGTTCCTGTACTAAAAGCAGGTAAATGTAATACTGACTTGAAAATCTATAGGCCAATTGCAATAACATCGCACGTATGTAAACTGATAGAGAAAATAATTTTAAAGAGACTGATGCACTAATTTTAAAGAGACTGATGCACTACTGTGAAAAGAATAACATATTACCGGTGAATCAGGCAGGATTTCGAAAAGGAAGGTCACCAGTGGAACTCCTAACAAAGCTAACCACTAATATCAAACAACAATTTGCCAGATGCCAATGTGTTTTAGCTACATTTTTTGATATAACTAAAGCATACGATCAAGTATTGCACTCCCGACTATTACTCAAATTGAAAAGTACTGGGCTAACAGGTCATTTTTTATTATGTCAAATGCTTCTTAGAAGACCGTGTAATTCAAACGAGGATCGAAAATGTGTATTCCACAAAACGATTTCTTCAAATGGGTATCCCTCAGGGATCTGTTATTGCTCCCCTTCTCTTCATATTATTGCATGACTTACCCAGTAAAATGTCTAAACATGTAATTTTAGCTCAATATGCTGACGATTTATGCATGTGGATGCAGGTAAATATGAAAAAGAAAACTCCTTTGCGCTGTATTAATTATACACGTAAATGCTACCAATTAGAGCTTGACAAAATAGCACGATATATGGTAGAAAATGGACTGCATCTATCCGTGGAAAAAACAAAGATAGTTTTGTTTAACAGTGGAGCTAACCCTGCAAGTGTTCCCACGTTCAAAGTGGGAGATACTCTTCTTCAGTATAACGAGTCGGTTAAATTCTTAGGAGTTTTCCTAACAGTGAAATTATCTTGGATTAAGCATATTGAATACTTATTAATTAACAAAAGCTCAAAAAAGTTTAAATTTCTTGAAAATAGTTCGCAAACAGATATGGGGACAAGATACATCAACACTTGTTCATCTCTG
>JAPXFY010006202.1:0-13225 GCA_030674185.1 Monoplex corrugatus | reverse complement strand
CAGTGGGGGAAAGTCAAGAGGCGCTGTATATTTTTCAGGTGAGCCCCACATACTACATACATACAAACAAACATACTAAAAATACTTTTAAACACATATACAAAAACACACATACATACATACATACATACATACAACACACATACATACATGCATACATACATACATACATACCTACATACTTACATACATACATACATACATACATACATACATACATACATACTACATAAAGAGAGAAAAGGGGGAAGAGAGGGGGGAAGCGAGACACTTCAAAACTTTCAGAGTACTTTATTACTAAACCGATTAATGGCATTTGTTAGCATTAGGTTTCCAAATTGGACCGATCTTACAGTTAAACCTTGAAAATGTTATCACAAGAGAGGGAGAACAGGGGAGATGACAGCGAGAGACAGACAGACAGACAGACCAACAGAGCCAGAGAAAGAAAGAGAGACAGACAGGGGAACAGAAACAGAGAGAGAGAGTGCCCAAACACATACAGACATAGAAAAAACACAGACAGACAGACAGAACAGACAGACAGCCCAGACAGACAGAGAGAAATATTCAGAGAAAAAAAACAATTTACAGAATACTTTCCCCCCACGCTTGAGGTGAATTCAAAACTGGGAGGGGTTCTTGGGTTTGTCAGTTAGACCACGTGGGCTGTTGTTGGACGGCCATGATGGTGGGTTCACCTGACCGAGGTTTTTTTCACTCGGGTCCTGGCTATCCCGACTGAAAGATTCCTGTCCTCGTTAGCAGGGGGCCTTTTTGCAGACAGTGTCCGAAAAAAAAACCGGGATTAGTAAAAAAGCGTGTTTGAACTCCAACCCAAAATAACTCAGCAGCATCGCAGGGTTTACTCTGCGGGTGGCCCCATGGTCGGTTGATATCTTCGGGGCTTTCGTGAGCTGCCCTGGCGCTGGGACTTCGACTGAAAGAACTTTGAATGAGACGCTGCAAAAAGCGGGGGTTTACAGAAATTAGAATTTTCCTGCACACGAAATCTCAGAGACTAAACGGAAAAAATTATGGAGATATGCAACTGCATCGACCGTCAAAAAGAAACAAGTATAAGAGGAAATATAAGAGAAAAGGAAGCAGAGAGAAAAAAAAGGAAAAGGAGAAAGAAACCCCCCAACCCACTCCCAAAGAAAAAAAAAAAAAGAAAAAGGGAGAACACAATTAATTGGATCCACATTGATTATGGGGGACTTTCTTGCTTGTTTCCGGTCCATCATTTTGTGCAGTGGAAGACAACACTCGCAGAAAAACACCTACACACTTCATTGAAGCCCCTTAGAAACCTCCTCGCAGAACATCACACACCTTTATTGAAGCCATAAAAAAAAACCTCTTCCATAGTCACCATATGTCTACAAAAAAAAAACCAATCTGAAATCCTTGAATCTAATTTTAAAGTCTTTTCACTGCCTAAGATAATTGATAATTTTCCCTACAACTAATCCAGTTATTTTCATTTTCCATTTTACCTGTGTGATTTTTATTTTTTAGGTAAACCACACGCAACCACTGAAGCATATACTCACCCCCACGCGGGCGTGCACACACAACACACACCACACACACCACAACACAAAAACCCCCACCCCCACACACACACACCCACACTCACTCACCACCCCGCGCACACACACAACCCCCACAGATGTAAAACCACACACACAAAACACATATATATATACATTAAAATATATATATGTATATATATATATATGTATGTATGTAAGTATTTTATATAATATATATATATATTTATATATACATACATATATATATATGTACATAATACGCCAAAAATTTTACCCGATATTGTTTTGATACTGCAGTCCATATCAACTGTCCTCAAATTCTCATATTTCTAAATGAAAATGTATACGATATTTCCATGAAAAAAGGTGGTTTAATTATATCTTGATCATTCTTTTGAAATTTTCTGTCTCATTTACAACGGCTTTTTACTTATTTTTGTTTTTCCCTCTACAGTTCTAACCTGTTAGACAGCAAATCTGTCTGCCTTGAGGTTGGTACACCCCCCAGACACCGATCCACACTCGTGATCAACGATGAGACTCCGGGACACAAAGCTGCCCCAAAAGACCAACTGAGACGATCTTGGATGGTAACTGAGTTAATGGTCTGAACCTTGTACCCAGGTTTGGGAATGTGGGGCAGGTGAACTTACAATGAGAGGGGAGCGAGTCCACCATACATGTATTAAACGAGGTTCGACCACAGCCAGCCAGAAGAGGAAGAAATTGATCCTGTCTGAACAGGCCATGCTAAAGCCTCATTTGGTGGGTGAGTGACTGTGATGGCAGGAGTTTGTAAACTCCTTTTAATCTTTTTATTTATTGATTTGTTTATTTACTGATAGACTGCCCTGACCGACGGGGAACTGACTTACTGACTGACTGACTGACTGACTGACTTACTGACTTACTGACTTACTGAATTATTTGAATTCTTTACTTATGCATTTTCCTCTTTTCTTTTCCTCGAAAGTGGACGACAGACGGCGGGGGCTATGATTTAAGGGAACTATTGTCTTCACCTTTTTTGACAGGAAAGCTGAGGCTTTGTGCAATGACTGTGGTGGGGGGGAGGGGGGCTTTCTGAGATGTGAGGCAAAGTTTTCGTACTGAGTGGCTAGTTGTGTTGTGTTTTTCCAGCCCCTCCAATTGTTTCTAATTTGTTTTATACACGTTCTTTTCTTTGAATTTAAGGTACACAAAATATTCATACCATTTACCAGGTAACCAAGATTGTTTCCAATGATAGACTGATACAATACTAGTATAAAAATGTAGGACTAGGTAAAACATAGGCTATTTTAGGACCCCCAGGACCTGGCCAGCTCTCTGGTTTTATGTGCAGGCTTAAGGCTTGTGCCATGATCAACATGCAACATTGCACCTGTGACCGTTAGTAGATATGGAATTCATTCCGAAGCGCAGGAGAAACTGAAACTGTGAGGGGCAGCGGTGCTGACTGTGCACAAAAGGACAATAAGTAAAGGCCTGATAGCAGGTTTCCGAACTCCCCGGCACATACAAAAATACATCTGCAATCTTGGTCACATTCAGTCACCCCGATCGAAAACACAGATGGTGTTAACGCCAGATCATGCTGAAAGTAATTCCCTGAGTAGCCGTTTTCGGAATTTGTTTTCTGAAGTTGGCCTCAGATCCAGAAGGAGCATAAGTTCCCAAAGATCCTTTTACGTATTATGGAAGAAGTGCAAAATAAAAAAAACTTCACCCAAAGCTTTTTGTTCTTACAGCAATCAAATTTGTGTTATTCTAAATGAACTGACAGCAGGTGTGTTAACTGGACAACAAACTAAGCTTCTCACAAGCTGTTCAGAAATGCCAGACTGGAGGTAGTGTTTTTATTTATCTTTTTTCTTTTAATGTGAATTTTCATGACAGTAACGAATTTGGCAGGTCCGTGTGAATGATAATTACATATAAGCTTTTTTTTTATTCCAATTAACAGACGTACGCATACGCTCAACTATGATTACACACATGTCAATTATACTTATTATTGTGTTTATGTTTTAATGTTACTGGGGGAAAAAAAAAGTCAATCAAGAGAATAAAAAATAAATATGGGAAGGGCCCAAAACACAAAAAACACGTATTCATTAATACTGTTATTTTTCATTGAAGATAAGATAACACAGATACGCATTTTCATTTACATGTAACCAAGCCTTGTTTCAATGATACACTGATAAAAATATTTTTTAAAAACCAGATAGGACCTCAGGACCTGGCCAGTTCATGATTAAGTGCAGGCTTT
Source organism: Monoplex corrugatus (assembly GCA_030674185.1). Lineage (NCBI taxonomy): Eukaryota > Metazoa > Mollusca > Gastropoda > Littorinimorpha > Ranellidae > Monoplex > Monoplex corrugatus. The sequence continues at coordinate 9,391 of JAPXFY010006202.1, read as the reverse complement.
TAAAGGTTTGTGCCATGATTACTTTGGATCTTCTCCCATCGCATGGCAATCTGTGACGTTTTGTGAAAGTTGAATTCCATTTCGAGCGCGCAGGACGCCATCTTGAGAAACCTGAAACTGAAAATGAAAATTTTCATTCTCTCCCGAGATTTCCACAAGGCAAACGGTACCCATTTCTGGGGGTCTGGTTCGTGGGTCTTAGGGTATGTCCCCCACGCCGGTTGAACCTGCGTGCCCGCACGTTTTTGATGGTCACACCTCCTCCGAGTCCCTCGAGAGTTTTAGCCTGAGTCCGGGAGGGTGCTCAGTTATCGTGTGTCGCCCCCGGGGAGGCCACAACGTAGGGCTTGCTGATGGAAAAGGTTATCACCCCTCCTCTCCATTTTCGCAGAGCTGGAAAGCTTTCAGTGCTGGGCCAGCCGTGCGAGCTGAAAAATGAGAGATGACAAGCACGCTGTTTCTCTTGCCAATACCACCAAGGCACGTCCCACATCAGCCATTACGGGAAAAACACTTTTCATCTATCTATCTGTCTATCTTAATCTGTTTTGTTCTGTCTGTCTTGTCTTGTTCTGTCTGTTTTGGGCTGTCTGTTCTGTCCTGTCTATGGAATGCGTGGGTATGCGCTGGTGCCGTGATGGGAGTGGGGGGCGCGCGCGCGTGTTTTGTGTGTGGTGTGTGTGTGTATCTGTCTGTCTGTTTTTTACGTGTGTACAAAGGAACACAGATAGATAGATAGATAGATAGATTTGATAGACAGACCAGATAGATAGATAGATAGATAGATAGAAAAGACCCGACAGATAGATACATAGATAGATACAATTTGATAGATACATAGATAGATACATTAGATAGATACATAGATAGATACATAGATAGATACATAGATAGGGTAGATTCATGATCAAAAGTTCTCACTTCCCTTCTGTTATGGTCTTTCTTTGTTTAAAAAGTTTTTTTTCTTTTGCTCTCCTGTGGGAATGCCCCGGTGCTTTTTCAGTATGAAAGAGTATCCCCCATCTTTTCCCGAAATTCTACGGTAAAAATTTCCTCTTTTTTTTTCACTCTGTGTCTGTCCCTTGCTGGTTTTCTTTGTCGTTTCTTCTTATCATTCTCTGCTTGTCTGGTCCGTTCACCTGTATGTGTTTAATAAAGCCTCACATACTTTACATTAGGATTGATTATTAAGGTACATTGAGTTCATGTACCAACGCAATTTTTGGCTCTAGTGGAAATGTGATGTGCAGAAGCAATTTTTTTGGTAAATTTAATCCAGTTTTTTTTTTCTCTTTTGTACTTTTAGTTATTTGGTTATATTTATTTGGACAAGAAACGTTACAAGGGGTGCGGATGGGACCCAGAGCACCAATGGGCCCCGCCACTCTCGGAACACTCACCTCCCAAGCTCCCGACGCCCAATCGACAGTCATTTCTTTTAAGCAAAAGGGGGGGTTGTCCATACGTTGCATGAACCCATTCGGGGGGCCCAGTTAATCATTTACCATGCTTACAAACCGAATGGCAAGGTGGGAGATGACAAATCCCGGGACTAGCCACACAACGTGCACCAACCAGGTCCAGCCCAGCCCTCTGGACCAAGAGAGAATGGAAGACCCCTCTCTCGCCCCACCCCTGGTCTTTCATCCCTCTTTCGGGCAGCCCACCCTGCACCAGGGTCGCATAGCTGTCAGGCACCTTTCCCACTTTTACTATATAGTCCTCGACAACTTTCGCAGTCGGAAAACTCCCAAACCATTGTCTTACTTTAACCACAGGGGTTGTTTGAACGGCCCCGAAAGTGGGCCAGACGTGATGCTCCAAACACAAGCCTATTTTTATGTTTTCAGCAAGGTCTGGGACATGCCCCGAACGTGATCCCAAGTTTGCCATCTTTTCCGATCAGCCAGCAGGTCTTTCCCTGCGGTCATCCGGGGCCTGATTTCTCTGAAGTCAGTGGCCAAGGGCCACAAGCCGAATTTTAAACAAGAAAAAAACCACGAGGATGGGGAGACCCGGAGAAAAGGCAATACCTTGCCACTCTCGGGAATACTCAAACCCCCGAAGCTCCGACCGCCAATCAACAGTCATTTCTCCAAGCAAAGGGGGGCTTTTGTACTTAGGTATGGTTGTATATTTATATTCAGTTTTTTTTTAAACCCCAATGGTGAAAAAACTCGAACGGGAAAAGTCAACCCGGGGCACATCCTACATTATGAACGCCAATAGATTGATACGCATACTTATTCCAGTGTTTCTTTATTTTTTTTTTAATGAACAAGGTTTTTTGTGTTTTTTCAGGATGGTTATTTAACCCTGATGTGGCCTCAAATATAGTCCAACTGGGCTTTACATAAAAAACAAACAACAATAATAATAATAATAATAATGATAATAATAAAAATAATGATAATAGTAATAATAATAATATTAATAACAAACAATAATAATAATAATAATTGTTACACTTCAATAGGTTGTGCCCTATGGCCTTATGGAAATAGGGCCAGGTACACTAGTGAGTGATAGTATCAGGAGAGGGTCAAACCGTGACTGCCCAGGGCGAGTAGCTCTTTAGAAGTTACTCGTGATGGACATACACTGTTCATTACATATTCAGTAACTAAAAGGGGCAGTCACACGACCATAATCGGCTCCGCCCAGCTAGTAAGAGAACTGCATGGTTATTTTATCCTAGATATTGTAAATAAAGGTGGACATCCCTTTAAAGGATTCACGCTTGGTCCAGTTTCCAATTTTTATGGCCAGCATAAAATTTGCCATTATTTTGCATTATTCTGATGGGAGGGAAAGTATATAAAAGAAGGCGCCTCCGACACCACGTGAGAGACACCCTAGAGAAAACCCTATGGAGGCACCCTAAGAAGAACACAACGCGGGTTTTTCCTTTGGCAGTTAGTGCTGGCGGATAATTAGTTTTAGATCATGAAGTTTGTCATGTGTTAAAAGGAAATAAAGTTCTGCCACCACGCGCGTTTTGAGGCACGTTTTTTAAAAAAGGTATGGTGGTAGATTAAGAAGAAAAGTATATTGACTGAAGTGGTCTGTTTCTTTTAGAAGGGTTGTAGTGCAACACTAAGACATAATCCATTTTGGTGCCGTGATCAGGATTTCTTTTAGAGCGGGTTTTTAGAATGTTTGAAAAAAAAACCCTATCCAAAAAAACAACGGATAGGAGGAGGAACCGCACCGAGCAGCTCGTCCGAAGTCAACCATTGACCATCCACACTGTGAACAGGTGGCCCGCTGGGCTTCGAACGACGGGTTCAGGCGCACTGCGGAGGCGACACCCACCAACTGCCGAGCCAAGGTACATCCCTGCCGGCTACGAATCGGTCCGAGGAGGAGGGGGCGTCATCCTCTACAAGGGGAAAGAAATGGTCCTTCTAAGAGGTAGGTCTCTTGTGGTTTCTCCCTAACCTTGTGATTGACTAGAAAGGAGGGCTTTTAAAAAAAAAAATGCTGAAGGAGAGCAAAGGCAGAGCATAAACCCACCAGGGGTGTTAGAAAGCAATGGGTATAAGCACAGATGATCCAGCCATTTTCAGGGAATCCACAAAAAATTTAGAGAGTGGATGAAGGAAGGAAGTAGAAAAAAGTTGCTACTATATTGTGGAGCAGATGACGCGCGAAAGTTTAAACATCGCGTATCAGACCAGCAAGGGGGTAGTCAGTGACTTCATTGCTAGGTTTTTTAGCTAGTGTTGAAACGGCCCTGATTGGGATGAATTGAAACGGCAACTGGGGCTTCGTTTATCAACGATGTGGTAGACACACAGCATGCACTTGTCTTGCTAATGAAGATCAAGCAAGGGCGGGATGAAACAGTGCCAGCGTTCGCGGAACGCGTACATGCATTGGCAGCAGAAGCATTTCCTCCGCCGGCCAAATTTGCCGAGCCCTTGATACAAAGACAGTTGATTAGGGTAACTTTGAAAACGGTCTTTACCATGATTACCTTAAGATGAAGTTAATTAGGATGAATTTGTGCTGACTTTGAGACAGCTGCAGACAAGAAGCTAGCCAGGAGGAAAATGTGAGGAACAAGTTTAGGCTAAGATTTTTTCCTCGGATACCAGAAAAACTCTTCGGCTATAAGGAAAACCACCGGCAGGAAGAGCCAATGGAAGTGGACGGTAGCCGTCCAAGAGGGTTGCTTCCGCTGTGGTGGGGAACACCGCATCAAAGACTGCCCAAGACGCGCGGTGCAGGCGGTCAGTCAGACGCCACAGGAACAGCATGTCAGGTGTGTGGAGATGTGGGAAAAATTAGGACACAAAAAGAGGAACTGTCGGGTCAGATCTGAGCGACAGGAAAAACTAGCCCGTCCGGTCAGGTAGAAAGCCACTGGCTGGAACAAAAGGGAAAACAGAGAAATGTTTAGAGTTAGTTTAGCGGGAAATCCAAGTGTATTAGTATAACAGGTTGGGAAACAAAGATTTAGAAGTCTTATTGACACAAGGGGCAGAGGTATCTTTGATAAGTGAAAAAGCATTAGCCAAAGTACGGTACAAAAACAGAAACTGAAGAAACAAAAGGGTCTCTTCAATCCGTTAGTGGTGAGGAGTTTGAAGGTGAAAGGGTCAGTTACATTAGAATTTACAGTTGGAGGGAAAGAAATTTAATCACCCTTTCATTGTTGTCAAAGACCTAGACAGAAAAATTTTATTTTGGGAACGGACTGGGTGACTGAGCATGGAGTTCGTATCTATTTTGGACTTGAAGAAAGTTAGAGTAGGGGATGTGTATGTTCACTACGAACAAGACATCCATATAGCATCACTAGTCAGAGCAGGCAAAACTACGGTTTCTGAAAACCCGCAAACAGCTCAGATCATGAGTGTTAGGATGAAGGACTCCCCCATACTTCCAGGGTGAACAACATTTAGAAATTGTGGGTGGTGACAATGGCTTCTTGGCGGATGAAACCGGGAGTCATGTTAGGAAACACTGCTAGTTAAGAGAAACAGGAAAGGTTGTTATCCTGTGTTAGTGATGAATATTACCAATAAGACAATCAAAATCAGAGAGGAAGTATAGTAGGCCATGTAGAAAAGGGTTCAGAAAGTGAACGCAGTCACAGTGGGAGGTGTGTCGCCAGAATCAAAGGTTGCAAATAGAAGATATACCGCTGGAAATGAGTTTCCAGAGGTTGACGCTCCTGATGAGTATAAAGAGCGAGTAGTGAAATTGGTCCAAAATAAGAAACATATGTTCGCGAGTAGCGACCTGGATCTGGGGACAGACTAGTTACTGTCGAAATGCACCGTTGATTACTGGTGAACACCCACCCATTAAACTGCGCCCGTACAGGGTACCTTTGCAAGACAGGGAGATAGTGGACCAGGCCTTAGAAGAGATGCTAAAAGCCAAAGTTATACGAAGGTCACAGTCTCCTTGGTGTTCTAGTTTAGTGATTGTGTCAAAGAAAGATGGATCCAAGCGGCTTTGTGTTAGACTATCGCAAGCTCAATGACATCACAAAGAAAAAACTCATATCCGCTTCCTGTGATTGATGATTTTACTTTCCTTGTTGGGAAAAGCAGCAAGTACTTTTCCAAGCCTTGATCTGAAAAGTGGGTATTGGCAGGTGAAGATGGCAGAAAAGGATAAAGAAAAAAAAAACAGCATTTGCATGTCACAAGGGGCCTCTTCGAATTCAATGTCATGCCTTTTTGGGTTGACGAACGCACCCAGTGTGTTCATGATGTTGATGAACACTGTTCTATGTGGCCTACGAGAGTTTTTGCCATAGCGTACCTTGATGGACATTTTTGATTTTCTCAGAGACCCTAGAAGAACATTTTCACACACATCGACATGGTGTTCGATAGGTTAGGGACAAACACAATCTGCGGCTCAAGTTGAAAAAGTGTCAGTTTCATGAGAGAGGAAATCAAATACTTAGGTTTTGTGGTAAGTGAAGATGGGGTCAAGCCAGAACAGGAAAAAAGTTAAGGCCATCAGAGACATGCCTGCACCTACTACTGTGAGAGAAGTGCGCAGCTTCATAGGGATTGGTGAGCTATTATCGTAGATTCCTTCCCAACTTCTCAAAGATAGCTGAAACCAAATCATCGCTCTCACCAAAGAAGTATGCCCGTTTCAAATGGATCGCAAGAGTGTCAGCGCGCATTCAATTATCTGAAGGAAAGCTTGTCTGTTGTGCCACTGTTGGCCTATCCAGACACCAGAAAAAACCATATGTGCTATACACAGATGCCAGTGAACTCGTATATAGGGGCATGCCTCACACAAGGAGTGTGAAGGGGAAGAGAAACCAATTTATTTCTTGTCCCACAAGTTTGAGTAAGAGCCAAAAGAAAATGGTCCGTCATAGAAAAAGAAGCATTTGCCATTCATTTATGCCTTGCAAAAACTAGATCACTATCTTCATAATGCCACAGTTTTCAAGATCTGTACGGATCACAGACCCCTACAATATTCGCTAAACTCTCCAATGCAAAATAGGAAGATACAGATGTGGGCACTGGGGGATTGCTGGATACAATTGTACCATAGAGTACATCCCAGGACCTACAAATGTATTAGCCGATCTGCTATCCAGGATGCCAGAGGGCTCGTTTGATCAAAATGCACAGGAAGTAGAAAAAAAGGTCAAAGAAGTACAAGTGATAATTCGTTTGAGGTAGGTGTGATTAACTCTAATTGAGTTTGCACCAAAAGGATTTGCCAGTTTCAAGCAGGTAGATGAGCCGGCAGAAAAGTTAGGACAAGATTGAGCTTGCCAAGTTTGACATGAAGGTAGAACAGGACAAGGATCCAAAGCTAGTTCAAATAAGGAAACAGATTGGGAGCTTCAGAAAAAGATTACGGGCTAGGCAAAACAAGGCTTAACAAGAGGCTAAACCATATGACCATGACAGACGTCGAGGTGCAGTCAGATTAAGGAGGCTGATTCAAAAAACTGTTTCCGGAACTCAGCAGGTAGACACAGATCAAATTCAGGAAAAGCTGGTGTCGTCCATTCAGGGGGCGAGATGAGGGCAACCAGAGTAAAGTAAAGACTTTGCTCGAGGGGCGTTATTTCTCTGTTAATGATGAGGCTTCGCTATAAGAAAATCCTTTCACGGATTGGGGTGAGGGATTGGGTGGTGAAAAAATTGGGGGGCCGATTGCTAGCAAAGCACTTTTGCGGAACTTTTTTGGGACATAATGGATGTCAGGGGTTTCTATATGTCATGCGTGGGAAATTATTTTTTAAAAGGGGGGGGAAATGGGGGTCTCACAGTGGTTTTGCTCGGGTTGTGCTTTGGGGGAAAGGTAAAGGGGGCAATTTAGGTTCTCCAAAAATGTGGTGTTTGAGAAGGTCAATGAGTTTAAAAAAACCACCAGGGTCAAAAAAAGGGGATTGCCCCAATTTGTCATTGATTTTTTGTTTTCCGTAGGGCCCAGGGCGATGGATCAGCTGTCAGAGAACATAAAAAAAACGCCATGGGCATATCTTGGGAAATAGTACAACACCTATCCTCACCAAGGGTCAACAGTATTCAAAAAACTTTGCACGACTCAATGAAGATCTTAAATTGGTGCGGGGACACATATGATGGGTTTGCTAGACCAGTTTGCCGAATATCGAACACTGCAGGGGGTAATGAACGATCAAAAAAGGTCAATTGTTGCCATTTGTAGGGAATGCACTGCATTTTCTCTTCGGGACAGTGTCGGACTTAGTTTTTTAAAGGGTATCAAGAATAATGTTCGGAGGCTGGCAGGACAATCAGTTAGATGATCTCGCATGTAGTGCAAGAGAGCCTCCACTATTATTAACGCATCAACGTGTTAGGATTGCTGAAAAATCCGGCAAACAATAAATGAAACTAGTGGAGGGATTGCAACAGGTAGACGACACACTTGCGTTCTGTGTGAGCGACGAATTAGTGAGAGAAAATTCGAGAACTAAGTAAACTTTGTTTCAGCAAAATACTCAAGTAGACATTGTGGTGGGCCGAAATTAGGTCAATATTAGTCGGGTGATTGTATACATGGAGCAATCTCCAGCTACAACTGAACATGCTGTCCTTGGGGCGCTTGGCTCCCAGTACACATTACACTCGGAATCTCAGGAAACTACTACTTGAGATTCAAAACCCCTATTCAATCTCCTTTGAAGCTAACAGGCGATCCAGATGCAAACCTTGGAGCTTCTACCAGTACTTAACGGTGTACAACTTTTCTGGAAGCAAACCGATTCTGGTTTGTAGTTCCTATTCCTCTATTAGACTCTAGGGAAGAATTCGAAGTGTTTCGAGTTCATAACTTACCTTTACCATCCATTGGTACGTCTGAGTGGGGTTTTTATCCATGACTGCCACTTATGAAATTGAAATCCAAGGCTATTGCAGTCAACAAGCAGAGAACGAAATTTGTTTTGCTCGAAGAAGATGAAATGCAAAGCGTGCTCAAAAAACCTTTAATAAGATTTTGTGCAGTTTCGTAGTCCCATTATATCCTATGTATTCAAATAAAATTCTGCATCCTTGCTTTGTTCAAGAATGATTCGGTAGCCATCAAACAGCATGTCAGAACTAAGGTACAGTTTAAAACACTGCATTACCCCGAGCTGAATATCTTTCCAATGGAATGTGGGTTATTAGCACCCTTAAACCCATTACGCTTAATGTTTTTGTGTCACGACCAAGCAGTCAGACCTATGGAAGTTAAACCACCGCTAAGTGTATAAACACTAGGTATGACATGTACAGGGCCAGTGATTCTATAACGTTACACACCCTACTAATCAACAAGAAAATGTCTTTGCTTTAACGAGTTTCCACCTAGCCTGGCTGACAAAGTAATGCTTTGTCAAATGTTTTCACTGTGGAAACCAGTTAATCAAATTTTTAAACCGAGTTGGGTCCTGTCAAACTGCCAAAACAGCTTAAGGATCTGAAGGAAATTAGAATGGGTCCACTGATTTCACAACTTCGACAGTCTAAAAGGCCATACCAAAAGAAAGGACTGGTTGGCCCATCTGGGTATATATTTCAATTGCAAATAGTAGTGGCGATAGCTATCGCTGGAGTCGTGGTTGTATATACGTGTTAGAATGTTTGGAAGTAAAGCCCTTCTGACTAGTCCAGTCGCAGGGTTCTGGAAGAAGCAGACAGGAGACCCCTCCATCCCACGGTTTTTCTTCCGGCGGTTGACGGTTCGATTGGCGCGACTGACGCCGACAGGGGGACTACCCCTGCGCCGGATGGTGTTGTTTACGTTCATGGACGAGTCACGGGGGGAAGTTTTACCCCGTCCCTGGGGCGTTTAAGCCAGTTGAGGAAGGGGGTCGCATTCCCCCGTTTTGGTGATGGAGAAGTGACTTGGGCTTTGTATTACATCAAGTGGGGTTTTT
>JAPXFY010006201.1:0-13225 GCA_030674185.1 Monoplex corrugatus | reverse complement strand
GCATAAACAAGTGGGTTGACAGCATTGGAAATGAGAGGAGACCTGAACATCAACTGCTTCCAAGCGCCTGTGTATTTATCAAGAGGAAGGAAAGACACAACCAAAAAAGGGAGGTAACTTACGACGAAGATAACAGTGACGACAAGAAAGACGAAAGTAGTCTTTCTTGTTACGTTACCATGCTTGCTGAACTGAAAAGAAGTGATCGAAGCGCGGCGGCATAGAACACTGGTGCTTTCCGAGTCGGTGATATTTCTCCTGGACATATTGAAACTGATCATCGACACTTGCTGCGCGGTGTACGAAACAGGAGGGAAATATGTACGCCTGTTTGTGCCATGGGGGTCTTGCGGTCGGCATGACGTGAGCGAGACGTCAGCTGGCGGCGAATTTTGCTGTCGGCGATGGTGACTACTACGGGCTAGACTAGTCTCAGTATGAGGGTAGGTGTTGCTGACTGAACGTTGTGCTTCACGTTCGTGTTTTGCGGTTCTGGGAGAGCCCATCAGACGCGCATCCCCTTCGCTCATTGTGCGGATAATGGGTAGGCGCGATTCAGAGTTCGTAAAGCTCTCAGATCCGTACAGCATCCCCAAGCTTGTCGACTGGGTTGTACAGAAAACGGAACCGCGACGTTCAGAATTGTCGTTCTTGTTCTTAGTCCACATACGACGTATGATTGCGCCGTAAGTGATCAACAAAATCAGCACCATAGCTATAAATACTGAGAAGACGAAAATATTGTAGCGTTTCAGAGAATCTGCGTGTTTTGGGTCCAGGAATTGCTCACACGTTCTGCAGGTGAAGTTGGCATTGGTGCATGCTGACATCTCTGCAGGGACATAAACCATTAGCAAGGGCCAGGTGACCATAAAGGACACACAGACTGTTAGACAACTGGCAATTTTGGCCCCTTTTACAAACTTCATGGCACACAAAAGCTTCATCACCTTGCCTCTTAGAAATCCATATTTGACCCCATAACTCTGACCCCTTTCATCGGTGACTTTGAGGAAGCGAGTGATAGCGATAATGATAAGGATGAAGCCAGAGGCGAAGTTTAAAAGATACGTAACGAACACGGTGGCTGAGCACAAATACACCATGACATTACCGCGGTATGACCCGGTCAGCAACATCAGGGTACGTGGTGTGGAGACAACGGTACAGACGAGATCCAGGCCAGCCAGGATCAACACGTACATCTGAAAAAGTAAAGACAGGTCATCAACGTCTGGATCAAGCATGATTTGGACATACACAACAGTGAAAGCCGGAGGGAAAGAGAGCACCAGGTAGACCCAGGGAAAAAAATATTGGACGGACTTGCAGAGTAGCTGGGGACAGAGAGGGTGGAACGTGTGTTTCAGGCATCAAGGGATAGATGCATATGGAGGGCCATTATCGACAACGCCATGTGACAGGGCCCTTGATGATGATGATGAACAGTTAGATTATGAATGTAATACAGCAGCTTTGATAATACATATAACTTGGCTTTTTTATTTATTTTTTTTTTTTGACTGTCAGAAAAGATTTAATTTATACAGACCAAGAAATGTTAACTGTCAATTTAACTGTGTATCTTTTACGACACCCTTATTTGTTGTTGTTGTAATCATTGTTGAGGCTATTAATTTTTATTCTTAAAACAAATTGTAGAGTATTTGCAGATTATACTATCATCTGACATAAGTTTTTTTTAACATCATTCAGTGATTTGATTGTACAATGTATCATGTACGTTATATGTTTATATTCATGTATTTTTCATATATGGAACTAGAGAGATTTATGTAAATACAACGGAGAAAGTAGCCTACTGAAAAACAATACGTCTTACGACAAACACTTGTGACTTATGAAATTGCTTGATCTTTACTGAAGTTCGCGGACCTCAGTAGCTCAGTTGGTTTGAGGGTCGGATTCACATGCTAATGATTGTGAGTTCGAATCCCGGGATGGGCTACATTAAAGCTGGCCTTCTCACTGTCCCACCTTAACATCATTGTTGATCTGGTGGTGTCAGTATACAGTATAATATTGAATAACCCACCCATTCCCCCACTTCCCTGGAATGGTTATCCCCGTCAGCCATATCACCTGTCGACGTGAAAATTGAACCAAATCAATCAATCAATCAATCAATCAATCAGTCAATCAATCAATCAAAAATCAGAATTGAATTTAGATTTTCGTTGACTTCTCAGCGTTTTGACTTCTCACGAGGCCTTCCTTGGGACAAGAGTTGTATACATGTGTGGCAGTGTCTTAGTAGTGTGAGTGGATGTCATGTGATTGGAGAACATATTCGTAGATTACAGGAAGCTAAAATCCATCGTCTTTGTTCTCGGCTCTCCATGTATAGCAGACCTGCCAATGCTACCCCCTCCCTCCTCTCCGTGTATATACGCATACAAAATATCAAATAATACGCGCGTTACAGATCCCAGTAAGTCATGTCAGTGTCCTGTGCCTTATAGAAACATGAAAACACCTAGGATGCCCGCACACACACACACACACACACACACACACACACACACACACACACACACACACACACACACACATACACACACACACACACAGACACTCACTCATACACACACGCACACACGCATACTCACACACACACACAAACACACACACATACACGCACACATACACACACACACATATACACATACACACACACATACATACACACATACACACTGATAATACTATAGAATTACGTATCAAAACTTCCGTAAAAGAAGCTTTCAGCTTTCTAGAATCAGCCTCATGGATTCGTTTTCTTGAACATTTCAAAGAAAAGTTTGTGACACAACAAATGATAAAACTTTCATTTCAAAATGTATGTAAAAAATTGCAGTATTCTTCCATATATCATTCGATATCGATTGTTGCTGTTCATTTTCGTATTCAGCTAAACGCGTTGAAAACAAAATGTAAAAATATCAAGTGTATTTGCGGAGAACAATTCACACTGTTTCACTGTTTATTTTACTGCAAAATGCTACGTTCTTTTTTACCAAAAATATTTACACAAGAAAACTATTCTGAAACTCGTTTTAAAGAAGTAACTTCAGATCAATCTTTATCAGTTAAATTTTCAGAATCATTGGTTCACAGTCCTGTTAATGTATTTCTTTAAGTTTATGAAGTTAGTACTTTAGCGTAAAATTTTCCCTTCACATTGTTAATGTTAATTGTTAGTGTTAAGATCTTGTTCCATTTTTCTATTTACCCACTTACTTATGTCTCTTACTCTGTCTCCCCTCTCTCCACAATGCAACTCGCCCACCTCTCATCCTCCATTTTTTCCCCGTCTAATATCACTCATAGTGAACAGACGTTAAATCAAAGAACGAACGAACACATACACACATCACACACACACACACACACACACACACACACACACACACACACACACACACACACACACACACACACACACACACACACACACACACAATGCAGACTGTGCAACAACATAGTGGAGTGCGACCAGCTTGTCTATGAGCTCAAGTTCTCCGTTCTCCACTAAAAAACCGTCTGATTGCGTACAATGCATGTTGAATGAAATTGAGTATGGAGAATACTGTTGTGCAAGAACGATTCATGATCATCATCATGATCATCATCATCATCATCATCATCATCATCATCATCATCATGTGCCCTGCCGCGTGGCGTAGGCGATCATGGCCCTCCCTATGTATCTATCCCTTGTCGCCGCAAGCACATCTTCCACCCTCTCTGTCCTCAGCCACCCTGCAAGTCCGTCCAATATTTTCTCCCTGGGTCTACCTGGTGTTCTCTTTCCCTCCAGCTTTCCTGTTGTGACCAGGTGCTCTAATTCCCCTTTCCTCATAAAATGACCTATAAATGTTGTTTGTCTTTTCCTGATCTTCCTCGTCAATGACCTTCTTGTGTCTGCCTCCATCAAGACTGTCTTGTTTGTTTTCTTTGCTGTCCATGGAACTCTCAACATTCTTCTTATTTGTTTATGATGTTAACAATAAACTTCAAATTACTGTCGGCTATCGGACACTAATAATGCAAATAAACCGGTATTCCTTAGTGTGCTCGGTAACTGGAATGTCTGGCGCTGGATAATAGTACTAAGGTGAGACAGAAGAGAGTACAGTAGAACCAAACAGACAAACCAACAATCACTACACACACACACACACACACACACACACACACACACACACACACACACACACACACACACACACACACACACTCATACACACACACACACACACACACACACACACACACACACACACACACACACACACACATATATATATATATACTCCTAATCATAATTTAAGGGCCACTTCTTCCTTCCTCTCTAATTTTAAGTTGAAATAATTGACAATGTTTAGAATTGATTCTATGTTTTATTTCATCATTTCCACACCTGTTTTGGAAAACGAAATTAGCACAATGACCCATTAGTGAACAGCACATGCATTTAAAGGAACATCCCCCCCTTTTCAAAAACAGAAAGTGTCAGATTTGGCCAATCTGTTTTCAATATCGCGTGTGTCCGCCCCGAGCCTGGATGCATGCTTCACAGCGCCGATGCATCGACCCCACAAGGGTACGGAGTGTGTCCTGAGGGATGGCCGCCCACTCGATCTGCAGGATGTCGACCAGCCTGGCCAGGGTGCCCGGTGGGGGGTGGTTGTCCCTGATGCGCCTCCCGAGCACATCGCAGAGGTGTTCAATTGGGTTCAGGTCAGGTGAGCACGCTGGCCAGGCCATACGTACGACTTCATGCTGCTCCAGGAAGTCGGTCACAAGGCGTGCTCGATGCGCAGGTGCATTGTCGTCCTTGAAGATGGCGCCTTGACCAAGGTCCACAAGCGCAGGCAGTGCCACAGCCGCCAGAACCTCGTCCCGGTACCGGACGGCCGGTCTCCGTGACCTCAAGTTTGCCTCATGTAGCCGTCTTCTCACCGTGCTGCAGCTGATGTTAGCACCTGTTGCGTCCCTCAGCTGACCCCTCAAGGTCACCGCAGTGGATGCCCTTTCCCTCAGGACGGAGAGGGCAAGGTAGCGGTCTTGCTGTCTTGTCGTTACTCTGGGTCGACCCGTGTGACGCCTTTCCTGGACTGCTCCAGTCTCATTGAAGCGCTCCATCAGTCTCTGGATTGTGGAATGCGACACTTCAAGTCGTCTAGCAACTTCCCGCTGCGCTAGGCCTTCATCAAGCAGAGCGAGGGCTCTCCCCCGCTGCTCATCCGTCATCCGTCGTCTTGCAAGCATGGTTAAAACGAACCAAGAACGGGTCCTTTTTATCCTCGTCTGCGGGCAACTTTGGCTGGAGTAGTGTTCAAAAAGGGCTTGCCTTGCACGTGCAAAGCGAATTTTGTCGCTACCTTGCCTGCGTCGTCAGAGAGACCCTGCTGAAGATTCGACAATTTCGTTGTGGAAATTGTCTTCCTTGGGCCGCCCATTGCAAATCGGCAAATCCCCAAACACGTGCCAAAAGGAAACTGCAATGTTGTCTGAGCTCTTATCCATTCAGTTACGGCAACGAATTGGAGAAAAGAGTAAGAGAAAATAGGTTATTTCTCCTTTCAAAAATTGACTCAAAAACGTTCCTGGCCCTTCAATAATGACGTGTAGTATATATATATATATATATATATATATATATATATATATATATATATATATATATATATATATATTATATATATATATTTATATATATGAATATGAATGTATTCATTTATTATTTATTTATTTATTATTTATGTATTTATTTGTTTATCAATGGATTGATTGATTGATGATTGATTGATTGATTGATTTATAACTTCACATTATCCACGCATCTCCCTTCCTCATTAAACATACACATAATAACTTCACATTATCCACGCATCTCCCTTCCTCATTAAACATACACATACAAAAGATACCTTCTCATAGTTCTTTTCGTTATAATGATAAAGTTGACAGGGCTGCCAAACGGGGAGCTAATAACTCACCAGATTCAAACAATATCCAGCTTTCTCTCTCGTTGCACGAGAATTACATTTTAGTAGACAACTACGTCTGGAAGCAGTTCCAATTAAAACAGAAAAAGTATGATAAATGTCACATGAACTTTGAAGTTAGCAAAATACTTAAGCAGCTTCATGCCAGCAGAATTATACAATCCCTTATGTACAGATGGAAACTTGATGCATTCAAAACAAAATACACCAAGAACATAGTGTGTCTGTGTGGAAAGAAGATAACACAGTCATATTCTTTCTTGCGTTAAGGTAAAACGACATATTCCAACACTATCTATGAGTACAGTTTCTGACATATTTGCCTCATCATCATTACTGTATGAATTTTTTGTTAGCCTGTCAAAAAGTCCTATAGCGAATTACCTTTAAAATGTTATTTCACTTGTTCACTGTTATGGTTAGTCAATTATTAGTTTATTTTTTCTTCATTTCTTCCAGATATTTAATAATTTTGTTTGTTAGTTTGTTTGTTTAAATCGTTACTTATGGTAACATTATTTGTTAGTTTTACCTCCCCCTCTTCAAAACAGTTGTTTTCTGGATCATCTTTTCTCAAATTCAAAATTGACAGTTTTCAAATATCCTCTTCACTCCTCCTCTATCACCCCCCCCCCTTTTTTTGTTTTTGTTTTTTTGTTGTTGTCTAAAATCACTTTAGTGAATAGACATTAAATCAAAGACCACACCACACACAAGAAAAGAAAAAAATTAACAAACGCACGATGCCTGGGTCATTTTTCTGTGTGTGTGTGTGTGTGTGTGTGTGTGTGTGTGTGTGTGTGTGTGTGTGTGTGTGCGCGCGCGCGAGCGTGCGTATGTATATATATATATATATATATATATGTGTGTGTGTGTGTGTGTGTGTGTGTGTGTGTGTGTGTGTGTGTGTGTGTGTGTGTGTGTGTTTAAACTTTTTGTTTTGTTTGTTGAAGAATTTGATATTGAATGTGAAAGGAAAACAGTATCCAAACCGGTGAACGAGTCAACACTCAGTTAATTAAAGAGATTTTAAATCGTCTCATTTTCATCAAGGCCAACCTCTGTTGAATTTTTTTTTTTCATAAATTTTCGTGTGTTTTTTGTGTGTGTGTGTGCATTTGTTGTTGTTGTTATTTTTGTTATTGTTTCTGTTTTCTTGGTTTGGTTTTGTTTTGTTTTGTTGGTTGCTTTTTGTTCTGTTGTGTTTTTTGTTTTGTTTTTGTTCGTTTTAGTTTTGTTTGTTTGTTTGTTTGTTTTCCTTGTGTGTTTTTTTTTATCACTGACCTTGGTAGCACCAGTAGAGCGCCAACGACAGCTGAAGACAAAGATCACCAGAGAGTTGCCAATGAGAGACACCACCATAATGACACACACGAAGGTGATGGGCAGCAACATGCTGTCTTCCTCAGGCATCGTTGCAGCAGTGCTGGAAAAAAAAAAAAATTTGATGATGATGATGATGTCACTGACGATGATCATAATGATGATAATTGTAGAAATGATATATTTGATACTACTGCTATTACTATCACTGCTGCTACTACTACTACTACTACTATTACAGCTACCACTACAACTACTATTGCTGCTGCTGCTGCTGCTATTATCACTGGTACTACTTCTGCTGCTGCTGCTTTTACTGCTACAATTACTATTGCTGCTGCTACTACTGCTACTATTACTACTACTACTAATACAACAACTACTGCTATAACAACTACTACTACCACCACAACCACAACTACTACTGCTACGACTACTACTTCTTTTTACTATTATTGCTACTACTACTGCAGCTACTGCAAACGATAATGCTGTAGCAATAATGATGATGATAACGTTGACAGTGACGACGACAATAACGACGACGACGATGATGATGATGATTATGATGATGATGATGATTATGATGATGATGTCTTGATGATAATGATGACCTTGATGAAGAAATGCCAAAGCCCACCCCACCCCCAAATACCCCCCAAAAATACGTGACATGTATATCCATTGTGATATTGTCATTTCATGCAGGGTGCTGGGGAAAGGACATGATAATTTCAGTTCGAGGCTTTCAGATCAGACGATAAACCGAGGTCCCAATTTTACCGTCTGACTCCCGCAACCTATCCACTGACTGCAAAAACCCAACCCTTTGACTCTCTCACCCTACCCACCAGCTTCCAACAGGACGCTAGTGGATAGGTTGAGGGAATCAAAGGGTTAATTTTTTTGCTTTTGCTAGCGCTAGCACGGTTGACAATGCAAAACATTGCTGGCATGGTTGACAATGCAGGGAGCTGGTAGACAGGGTGCGGGAATCAAAGCGTTAAAGAACCCAAGGTAACATTAGGGTCGTCCCTGGCAAATTCTGAAAGAAAAAAACAACAATCTGCTCTCACAGGTAAATAAAAAAAAAAAAGCACACGGGAAAAAAAATGTGGTGGCACAACACTGTAGAGACTTGCACGCCGGAGTCAGAGAAGCCTGAATTTTACATGGTGAATCCGTTTGAACAATATAGATATTGAAGTACAAAAAAAAAAAAAAAAGGAAAGAATGTTATCGTTATTTTTGCTTAAAGTCCAATCGACTACGTAGAACCATATCATGGCTAGATAGGAAATATAATTATGAAAACAAGTGAAGAAGAACAAGAAAAAGAAAAGGAGGAGGAGGAAGAAGAAAAACAACAACAACAACAACAACAACGACCGTCATGATCATCATTATCATAACAACAGCAGCAGCAGAAAGAAAATCAATTGCAGGATTTAAACAAGCACAATAATATAAACTATATTTTTATTACTACTATTACTACTAATGATGGCGACGACAATGATGATGATGATAATAAAGGTGATAATGATGAGTACATAATGATAATAACAATAACACCCATAACAACGATGATGATGATAATGGTGATGATAATAATAATAATAATAATAATAAAAGGATAATGACACTAATAACAAAAACGACGATAATAATAATAATAATAATAATAATAATATATAATGGTGATGATAATAATAACAATACGAAGAAAAAGAATAACACAATACTACTACTACTATTACTGCTGCTGTTGCTGCCACTACTATGACTACTACCACTACTACTACTTCCACTACTACTACTACTAAAAACAATAATAATAATATAAAAACAAAAAACAAAAATAATAATAATAATAATAATAATAATAACAGAGTAAAACAAGAAACAAATGTATTGACTAGAATCTGAATGACCAACCAAAACAATAAATAAATAAATAAATAAATAAATAAATAAATAAAAGACAAGAAGAAAGTGAGCTTGATAAGTAAATGATGATGAAAGTTTAAACATGTCGTTAAGGGAAAAGGATGGAGATGGACAGAGTTGTGTGTGTGTGTGTGTGTGTGTGTGTGTGTGTGTGTGTGTGTGTGTGTGTGTGTGTGTGTTTGAGAGTGTATGTGTGTGTGTGCGTGTGTGTGTGTGTGTGTTCGTGTGTGTGTGTGTGTGTGTGTGTGTGTGTGTGTGTGTGTGTGTATTTGTGTGTGTGTGTGTATGTGTGTGTGTATGTGTGTGTGTATGTGTGTGTGTGTGTGATGTGTGTGTGTGTATGTGTGTGTATGTGTGAGTGTGTGTGTGTGTGTGTGTGTTTGTGTGTGTGTGAGCGTGCGCGCGCTCGCAATTGTGTTTGTTTGTGTGTGTGTGTGTGTGTGTGTGTGTGTGTGTGTGTGTGTGTGTGTGTGTGTGTGTGTGTGTGTGTGCGTGTGTGTGTAAGTGAGTGAGTGTGTGTGTGTTTGTGTGCGTGTGTGGTGGTGGTCTTTGATTTAATGTCTATTCACTAAAGTGATTTTAGACAAAAAACAAAAAACAAAAAACAAAAAAAACAAAAAAAAAAAAAAACAAAAAAAAACAAAAAAAGGGGGGGGGGGAGTGATAGAGGAGGAGTGAAGAAGATATTTGAAAATTGTCAATTTTGATTTTGAGAAAAGATGATCCAGAAAACAACTGTTTTGAAGAGGGGAAGGTAAAACTAACAAATAATGTTACCATAATTATCGATTTAAACAAACAAACTGACAAACAAAATTAGTAAATATCCGGAAGAAATGAATAAAAAGTAAAACTAATAATTGACTAACCACAACAATGAACAAGTCAAATAACATTTTAAAGGTAATTCGCTATAGGACTTTTTGACAGGCTAACAAAAAATTCATACAGTAATGATGATGAGGCAAATATGTCAGAAACTGTACTCACAGATAGTGTTGGAATATGTCGTTTTACCCTAACGCAAGAAAGAATATGACTATGTGTTATCTTCTTTCCACACAGACACACTATGTTATTGGTATATTTTGTTTTGAATGCATCAAGTTTCCATCTGTACATAAGGGACTGTATAGTTCTGCTGGCATGAAGCTGCTTAAGTATTTTGCTAACTTCAAAATTCATGTGACATTTATCATACTTTTTCTGTTTTAATTGGAACTGCTTCCAGACGTAGTTGTCCACTAAAGTGTAATTCTCGTGCAACGAGAGAGAAAGCTGGATATTGTTTGAATCTGGTGAGTTATTAGCTCCCCGTTTGGCAGCCCTGTCAACTTTATTATTATAACTAAAAGAACTATGAGAAGGTATCCAGCAGAAAGTAATATCAGTGCCTCTTAAAGATAAATTATGAATCAAGTGACTTATTTCCAGAATCATTTCTGATCTTGTTTGTAATTTTGATAATTCAAGAGCCTGAAGTACTGATTTTGAATCAACGCAAAGAAGTATCTGAAAAATTGTCCTAGGAAGACTTATCAGAAAGTTTAAAGCCATTAATATTGCAAAGAGTTCAGCTGTAAAGATAGATTTATCAAGTCCTATGTAGAAAGATTTTTCAATTTTGAGAGCAGGTATTAAAAACGCTGAGCCTGCTTTTCTTTCAATTACTGACCCATCAGTGTAAATTTTCAAATGATCAGAATATACGTCGTTTATATGACATTTAACCTGACTTGCCAGTAAGTTTATATTGTCTCCTTTTTTTAAATTAGTGTGGTGTACGTCAAATCGTGCTCTTTGGAGTTCCCAACTGGGTACTGGCGAAAAGGAAGGTCGTATAGATACAGGATCTACGTCTAGATCAATTCCTGAGCCTTTCATGACGTCAGATGTGTATGTTGCAAGTGTGACCTGTGAAGATATTGATTTAGCTCGTTTTGGAAAGTCGGTATCTGATCTCAGTTTAATTTCTGTTTCTGAGATGTTTTCTACGGTAGTGTTTCTTAACAAAAATTTAGTAGAAGCGACTTTCCTTTGCTCATCAAGTGGCAACAGTTTGATTTCATTATATGTCCGAAGACAGGAAGCATGCATTGGAAGACCCAGTGCAAGTTTGAAACCTTTACAATCTATGCTCTGCAGTTTTTTTAGTAAGTGTTTCGGTGCACTGAAGAAGATTTCTTGAGCATAGGTTAATTTAGATCTAACAAGCGATTTACAAAGATGAACAAGTGTTGATGAATCTTGACCCCATGTCTGTTTGCGAACTATTTTTATGAAATTTAAACTTTTTTGAGCTTTGGTTAATACGTATTCAATATGCTGATTCCAAGATAATTTTGCTGTAAGGAAAACTCCTAAGAATTTAATCGACTCGTTAAACTGAAGAAGAGTATCTCCCAGTTTGAAAGTGGGAATATTTACTGGGTTAGCTCCATTATTAAATAAAACTATTTTTGTTTTTTCCAGGGATAGATGTAACCCATTTTCTACCATGTATCGCGCTATTTTATCAAGTTCTAATTGGTAGCACTTGCGTGTATAATTGATACAGCGCAAAGGAGTTTTCTTTTTCATATTTACCTGCATCCACATGCATAAATCGTCAGCATATTGAGCTAAAACTACATGCTTAGATACTTTACTGGGTAAGTCATGCATTAATATCATGAAAAGAAGGGGAGCTATAACGGATCCCTGAGGGATACCCATTTGAAGAATTCGTTTCGTGGAATATACATTTTCAATCCTCGTTTGAAATACTCTATTTTCTAAGAAACACTTAACATAGCCAAAAATGTGACCTGTCAGCCCAATACTTTTAAATTTGAATAACAATCGGGAGTGCCACACTTGATCGTATGCTTTCGTTATATCAAAAAATGAAGCTAAAACACATTGACGTCTTGCAAATTGTTGTTTTATATTAGTAGTTAGCTTTGTTAGGATCTCTACTGGTGACCTGCCTTTTCGAAATCCTGCCTGATTTACTGGTATTATTTTATTCTTTTCACAATAGTGCATCAGTCTCTTTAAGATTATTTTCTCCATTAGTTTACATACATGTGATGTTAATGCAATTGGCCTGTAGTTTTTCAAATCGGTATTACATTTACCTGGTTTTAATACAGGAACCACTATTGTTTCTTTCCAGTTGTTAGGCATTATCCCACTATTCCAGCATTTTTGAAATATGTCATGTAGCAAGATTATAAAATTTTCTGGTAAATTTTTCAGCATCTCATTGGAAATTGCATCTAGTCCAACTGACGTTTTTTTACTTGGAAGGGACTGAATGGCATCTTTTAATTCTTGAAGTGTGAGTGATGCATTTATGTAGTGAGTATTGTCAGAGGCAGGGTCCTTATATACATCTTTCTTTTCATCTCGTTCCCTATAATTTCTATCAGAGACAGGGAGTCCTTCTACACGACAGGCCTCAGCAAACACGTCTGCAAAAGCTTCTGCTTTTTCCAATGAGCTAGGAATAGGGTTATTTTCTAGCTTTACTGGAATTGATGGCAACTTAATCCCGTTTTTCATTAATTTTAGTTTTTCCCAAATCTTTATCGTGTCTTTGTGGTTATTTACTTCACATTTACAAAAAGATGTCCAGTGTTGTTCTTTGGCTTGCTCTATGATTCTGTTACACTTAATGTTGGCACTTTTCATCGCTGTATGATTTTCAGGTGACCTGTTTGCTAAATAAATTTTGTATTTTTCTTTCTTTTCGTTCACTGCCTTTTGACAGTCCTCATTCCACCAGACATTTCCATGATGTTTTCCTATTTTTGACACTGTAAGTTTTGGAATTGAAATGTTAGCAGCCCTTAAGAGTGAGTTACAGAAAACTTCGTACGTTTCGTTTATGTTCATTGCTTCAGATAGATCTGTTCTTGTCTTTTCAAGGATTG